>JANAVB010010536.1:0-27615 GCA_029216955.1 Iris pallida
AAGAAGCTTGTACGAGGAACTTCCTAGCATCCCCTTCAAGAAGGATATGGTTTGTGAAGAATGCGAGAAAAGTAAGTTGACCAAGTCATCTTTCAAATCCATCAAACTTGTGAGTACCACAAGACCCCTTCAACTATTCATATGGATCTTTTCGGGCCTAGTAGAGTAGCTAGCCTTGGTGGCAAACTCTATGCCTTTGTTTAGTTGATGATTTTCAAGATTTACTTGGGTTATTTTTCTTGCTTGCAAAAGTGATACTTTTCGTGAATTTGTTGCTTTTTGTAAACGTGTTCAAAATGAGAAAGGCTTTTCTATTAACAAAATTAGGAGTGATCATGGAGGTGAATTTGATAATGTTGATTTCAAAAGATTTTGTGAAAAGAATGGTTTTGGACATGATTTTGCTGTCCCCGTACTCCTCAACAAAATGGTGTTGTGGAGAGAAAGAATAGAACCCTTGGCGATATGGCCGGGTCATGTTAAACCAATATAAGCTCCCTCAATACTTTTTGGGCGGAAGCCGTCAATACGGCATGTCATGTAATTAATAGGGTCTTAATTAGACCTATTACTAAGAAGACTCCTTATGAGCTTTGGTTTAACAAAATTCCTTCTATTGAATATTTCAAGGTTTTTGGTTGCAATTGTTTTATTTTGAATACCAAGGATAACCTAGGCAAGTTTGAAGAAAAAGCCTATGAAGGAATATTCCTTGGATACTCTACTCATAGCAAAGGTTTTCGTGTTTTTAATAAAAGAAGTCTTGTTGTCGAAGAGTCAATCAATGTCTCTTTTAATGAACTCAACTCTTCTACATTCTCCTCCTCCGAGGATATTGATGACATCTCGTTTGGATTGGAGAACTCCTCTATTGAGGATCGTCCTTCTTCATCTAACAATAAGTTGTGACCCCATCAAAAGAGTCTCCTCCTCTCGAGCCTCCTCCAAAGGATCTCCCAAGAGAATGGAGATTTGTCACCAATCATCCTAAGGAGCTCATCATTGGGGATCCTTCCTCAAGTGTTAGCACAAGATCCGCCACTCGTGATCTTTGTGCCAATGTGGCTTTTATCTCTCAAATAGAGCCTAAAAATGTTAATGATGCTTTTCTCGATGAATTTTGGATGATAGCTATGCAAGAGGAGCTTAATCAATTTGAGCGAAGCAAGGTTTGGGAACTTGTCCCAAAACCTAGCAATCATCCCATTATTGGAACTAAATGGGTGTTTGCAACAAGCTAAATGAAGATGGGTTAGTGACTCGTAACAAAGCCCGATTGGTTGCCCAAGGCTATAACCAAGAGGAAGGCATTGACTACGACGAAACCTATGCTCCGGTTGCACGTCTTGAATCCATTCGTATGCTTTGTGCCTTTGCTTGTTTTAATGACTTTAAGCTATTTCAAATGGATGTTAAGAGTGCTTTTCTTAATGGTATTATTAAGGAGGAAGTTTATGTTAAACAACCTCCCGGTTTTGAAGATTTTCAATTTCCTGACCACGTTTTCAAACTTCATAAAGCCCTTTATGGCCTCAAACAAGCTCCACGTGCTTGGTATGAGCGTCTTAGCTCTTTTCTTGTTTCTCACAATTTTTCAAAGGGAAAAGTTGACACCACACTTTTTATTAAATCTCATGATGGGACTCTCTTATTGGTTCAAATTTATGTGGATGATATTATTTTTGGTTCTACTAACAACACACTTTGTGTAGAATTTGCCAAAGTTATGCAGGAAGAGTTTGAAATGAGTATGATGGGAGAACTCTCCTTCTTCTTGGGGTTACAAATCAAGCAAGGACCTAAAGGAACCTTCATCAATCAAGCAAAATATACAAGGGACCTCCTCAAGCGTTTCGACCTTGACTCATCCAAATCAATGAGGACCCCTATGGCTACAACGACCAAGCTTGACAATGATGAAGATGGCACATCGGTCGACATTCGTAAGTATAGAGGTATGATCGGTAGCTTACTTTATTTAACGGCTAGCCGTCCGGATATCATGTTTAGTGTCTGTTTGTGTGCACGATATCAAGCCAATCCAAAGGAATCACATTTGAGTGCCGTCAAGCGCATTTTTCGTTATCTCAAAGGCACCATTAACATGGGTCTTTGGTATCCGAAATCCTCATCCTTTGAGCTTCACGGCTTTTCGGATGCGGATTTTGCCGGATGCAAGATTGACCGAAAAAAGCACTAGTGGCACATGTCAATTCCTCGGGAAGTCCTTGGTATCGTGGTTTAGTAAGAAGCAAAACTCTGTCGCTCTCTCAACCACTGAGGCAGAGTATATTGCGGCTGGTTGTTGTTGTGCACAAATTCTTTGGATGTCACAAACACTTTTAGATTATGGTATTTCTCATTCTTGTACCCCTATTAAATGTGATAACACTAGCTCTATCAATCTCACGAAAAACCCGATTTGTCACTCACGCACGAAGCACATTGAAATTAGACACCATTTTCTTCGTGACCATCAACAAAAAGGAGATATCCATCTTGAATTTATTGATACTACCTATCAATTAGCCGACATCTTCACTAAGCCCCTCCCGGAAGATCGCTTCTCTTGTCCTTGCCGTGAACTAGGCATTTTATCCTTTGATCCCTAACCGTTTCTCGTTCGGCACACCGACGGTATACTGCGGTGTATACCGGCGGCATTGCCGTTTTTCGAAGCAGAATTAGGTTCTGTTTCGATCTTCGGCATACCGTCGGTACACTACGGCATACCGCCGGCATTCGTTTTTTCAGAACCAGAATAACGTTCGTTTCGTTCTTCGGCATACCGGCGGTAACTCCGGTATACCGGACGGCCATGCCGGACGACTGCGGACAGGACACCAACTCTGAGCTGGGCCCCACCTTTTTTCTCTATCCTCCTTTATTCCTTCCATCAATATTCTTTCCATAACTATCTTTATTCCCTCTCTCCCATCACATCCATCATAACTACCCATCTCCTCACCTCCCCTCCTATTAATTACCTCTCTTATCACTTCCCTCTTTTCTCTCCTCTTTTTACTCCCCTCATTAACTTCCCATCCTTCCTTCACCTTCCCCATTTACCACTCCTCTACAACCGTTCCCCCCTAACCCCCCTTTCTTTTTTTTTCAAAATTTCATCTCTTCATCTTCCCTCTCTCCTTTATATACCATCCTTTCTTCCTCCTCCTCTCTACTCCTTCTTTCTCCACTATATAGCTCTGCTCCTCTCTCATGGCAAACCCAAAGCGCCCCCGATCCTCCTCCACCATGTTCAACCCGTTCGTTCCGGTGGCGCTTCCCTCCGGCTATGACCAACGCGTCTTCTCCAACGCCTTGGCGGCCGAGCTTTGGTTCCAACACTTCGCCAACCACAACATCTTCAAAGGACGGGCCATCAACTGGAACCTCTTCCCCGGTCACGTCCCTTTGTTTGACAATGCCGGTCTCTCCTCTCTTCTTCGGCGCCAAATCCCTGTCTACCCGGCTGTCGTCCGTCTATTCTACTGCAACATGAGACCGGATGACGACGACCCTACCGCCATCCAATCTATGGTGAATGACCGCCACTTCCGTCTCACCTCTAAGGAAGTGGAGGCTATCTTGGGCGTCCCGGACAGAGGTGATGCGTTACCTCTTTTGGGAGCTCTCACCTCCTCGGCGGCATCACCCTTCGACGAATTCTGTCGCATCATCTGCAAGGGTCCCAACCCTCCCGCCATCCCGGCACTCTCCGTCCAGCTGGAGCCGTTTTACTACGAGCTCCACCGTATCGTGTGCCACACTCTGTTTCCAAAGGGCGGGAACTATGACGCCATCACTGGTGACGCTCTTATTCTCATGTACCATATCTATGCCCGGAAGCGTTTCTCCTTCCCCAAGACTCTTCTTCTGCAATTCCGACGTACCATGCCTTCGGGGAAGCAGAACCTCCTCTATGGTTCCTTCATCACCTTACTCATGGAGGCCAAACAGGTTGACTTGTCTCTCTGCTCCTCGGATGGGGTCCCCTCTTTTCTGGCCGTCTCCCGTACCCTTGCTGGCGGCTCTTCTTCCCGTGCTTCCTCCTCCCAGGAGCAACCGGGTTCCACTCCTGCTGCCCCTGCATCTACCCCTCCATCTACGGGCCGCTATATGCCACTTACTCAGCACCACTTTGATCTGAGGATGGCCCAGGCGGAGGAGCAGATGCGGACCCACACTCGTGGACTTGGCGCCCTCATCCAGTCTCGTTTCCATGATCAGGGCTACTTCATCCAGCGCATTCTCCAAGACCGGGATGCCTTTCTGGATCTTAATCTTCAGGATCCCATGTACACGGCCCCGCGTTTCTCTGACCCCAATGCCTACGGGTTTATGTACCCGGACGGCATTGATCCTTTTGGCGCCCTCCAGCAGGCTCAGGATGATGATGGTGATGATGATCCGGCAGAGGATTAGGGATGGTTCTCCTTTGGTGATGGTCTCAGTGGTTTAGTGGTTCTTGTTTTTATGTGTTGCTTGTTTGTCTTTTGTGGTCCTTCGGGGACCGGTGTGGTTGTTTCTTGCTCTTTGCAGTCCTTCGGGGACTTTATCCATGTTTGTCTCAAGTGTCCGGCTCTCGTAATGGAGAGTCTTTATTTTCTTTATCTCTGCTTTGTATGGGTCAAGCATGTATCTTAACTTTTCCTTCAATATATTCCTGCATGCTTTTATCACTCTTCTCGTATTTTTACATTTATATGTGCACTGTTTACTTTAGTTATCCCCATCTTTGAATAAGTGACAAAGGGGGAGAAATCGTATTGAGGGGGAGCTGTCTACCTACGGGGGAGATACTCCCTGAAGATGCTATCTCTCTATTTTGTCAATTATCAAAATGGGGGAGTTTGTTGGCACATTTTATTTTGAAGTAATTAACAGCATCTTCGTAGTTTAGTCTTTTGCTCTTCAGATTCTAATTCTCTCAGAAGATCAAGGACTTTCTGATTTCTTGAAGACTGTGGCGTTCACCGGCATTCCCTGCATAAAGTCGGCGTCTTCATGCTTAGTGTTTTCGAGTCTGTACTGGTCTAGGTATTTCTGTAAAACACTAAAGGATGGATGATAACTTAAAGCACAAATCGAAAATCAAGTTATTCAGAGCGGCATACCGGCGGTATGCTCCGGCATACCGGCGGTATACCGTTCTTGTGTCCAGAAAAGTTTCTGTGACAAAAAGCGGCATACCGACGGCATGCTACGGCATACCGGCGGTATACCGTTTTCGTGTCCAGAAATGTTTCTGTGACAATAAGCGGCATACCGATGGCATGCTTCGGCATACCGACGGCATACCGCTTTCTGTGTCCAGAAAGTTGCTGTCTCGAATTGTCGGCATACCGACGGCATGCTGCGGCATACCGGCGGCATGCCGTTTCCTAGCAACACAATAGATGCTGTGATTTATTGTCGGCATACCGACGGTACGCTACGGCATACCGGCGGCATGCCGTTTCTTATAGCTCTAAAACTTTCTGTGACTTTAGTCGGCATACCGACGGTATGCTCCGGCATACCGGCGGTTATACCGAATTTCGAATAATCTGCTTTTCGATTTGGTCTGACATGCATTAATGGCCGCATTTAATGCTCTTGAACGGTCATAAATATGACCGTTACTATTTGGCCGGCATACCGGCGGTATGCCGCGGCATACCGACGGCATGCCGGTCTGCGTACACTCAGAAGCATTAAATGCCACCCACTCTTGGTTTTCTTATAAAAGGAAGCTCTCTCTCTCTTGAGCTTCCTCACCAACTCTTCCATAAATTTTTCAACAACCAAGAGCTCCACCATTAATACTCTCTCAAAGCTTTTCATTGTCATCCTCTCCCAAAGTGCTAGAGTATTAAAGAGTTGTACATTTCGATCTTCACGTGTTAGAAGATCAGCAAGTTCTCATTCTCTTTTGTTTGAAGTTGGCGAGCCTTCGTAAGAAAACTCGTGTGTAGAAGTTGGCGAGTCTTCGGATCCAAACTCGTGTTGAAGTTGGCGAGTTCTTCGGATCCAAACTCGTGTGTACTATTTGCATAATAGTGGATTAAAGCCGGAGAGAGTTCCGGGACTGGATTGCCTCAAAAGAGGATACCAGGATACATCCTTGCGTTTGCGTTTGATCTTTCTACTATTTACTCTTTATTGCATCATTTGTTATAGTTTATTTTTTTATTTCCTATTCACCCCCCCTCTAGGGTTCTACAACAACAACTAACAATTGAAGGTAATAACAGTTATACTCCCCGAATGGGGGTGGCATAACAGAAATATAACTCAACCACAGCTAAGGTAGAACAGGTAAGATAGATTGATAATGAAAGATGAAATATATCCAGAACAGAGAATCACAGAGATACAATCCAGAATTCTAAGTGTCTAAAATAATACATCTCAGAATATCTCAAAGTCTAATACAGTAATCCAAAATAGTAAGACAATCCTAAACTAATGGAGTGTCGTCTACTGCTAATGGAACCTGCTACTGGTCCAAATCCGGGCACTCATCTAGTGTGGCACCGTAGTAAGTAGGGCAGAACGCCTCAGCCTCGTCCTCTGTAATATTTCAACAGGTCCAGTCAAGACAGGAACGAGCACATATCTCTCAACAGTTCATATCAGGTTAGGAGTATAAATTATTGCAATAGAGTAAAATACAGAAAGTGCTGAATGGAAGTACAAGTAAAACAGGAGATATTTTGTAACTGGAAATAGATACATGATAGTAAAGACTGTAAGTGACTACGTGATTTAGAGTACAATATGGTTATGTAAACGGCTTAGGAGAACATGAATACAAATAAGGAGGCACATTTATACAGCTACTTGGGATAGTGTTCACATAACCAATTCTACTCACCCCGCCCCAATCAATACACAAGGATCCGTTCAAGTTATGTCATAAGCACATGAATACAGCTAAGATACGTGAACTCATGTAATGAGTAGTACATGAGGCACATGATAAGCACATGAGAACATGTAAAAACATGAACTAGTACGAGTACAAGGAGTACCTGATACACATGATAAAGTACATGAACATGAAATACCCGATGCACCCGTAGAGGGATAACATCTCAGGAAGGGATCCATATAGTACTAATCCGTGAAGATACGTGTCAGCATCATGTAGAGTAATCTAGAGCATGAATATATCCAGACAGGTATAAAAAGATCAGAGAATGTACTCGCCTGCTAACTGAAAGTCCGAGATGAAAGTACTGTCCGAGGAGTGGTGTCTGGCTCCTATTTAGAACAGTACGAGTCACAACAAGTCCAGAATGATAATACAATGCAAATTAATGCATTCTACATGAAACTAGGTCAATCTAGACCAAAGTCAACTCTTGGTCAACTCTGGTCAACCCTAGAAGTCAAACAAGGTCAACCAAGTCTAATCTAGGTCAACTAGTCTAATCTAGGTCTAACAAGACTATTCTAGGCTTTCTAGGCAATACCATGTCAAGCCTACCAATTCACACATTGGTATATAGATAATAATCTAAATAGAGTATGTAACCTATAGCCTCTATACCCTATTACCCATATATCATAACACATATTGATATACATATAGTCTAGTTAGAATATCCCATATTGGCTATCTATACATTTCCCTATACAATCACATATAGGTAATACATGTACACACATTGCTATATGTAACTAATATGTATAGGTGAACACTATGCTACATTATAGGATACATGAAAAGAGAGAGGGAAATCACATATTCAAGTGTATGTGTGGGTGTGTGACTAGTGCCAAGAGAACACTGTGATAGATTAGAGGGTGAGTGAGCTATCACAGGAGTGTGTAATGCTCAAAAGAAAACTGGAAATAACAGGGAATGCCATCTGATGTTCAGTCAATTGGGAAAACAGTGGGTACATGTGCAATGGATGTGTGTGCATAACAGTGCATAACACTACTTGAATAAACAGGAAAAAATAGTGAGCAAGGACTGAAATCTGTGAATAAACTGTGGTGTGTAACATGTGAAGGAAATCAGTTTAACAAGAATAAACACTCATCAATCTCATGACATCAACACTTCATCTCAGATTTTCAAATTAGAAACCAACCCCATTGTCTAATATCTCAGTAAAATATAAGAACAATCTCAGTTTAACCAAATGAAACCCAGTTATTGAAAGCCTTTCTCAGTTCTACAGTGATATAGGGAAACAGTATTTAAGGAATGAAAAACAATCTATAAAACTAGCAGTAAAGAAGGAGCCCAATTCCCAGTTTTACACACACTCAAAGTCAGTCAAACCCAAACTAATATCCTATTCTCAGGTATTTGTAAAAAAAAAGGCTGGGAACTAATCTCAGTTCATCAAAACAGGAAACAATTTTCAGTTTAAATAAGAAACCCAAAACAAACTAACATCCCTTAACTAACTCAGTTTTTGAAAACATTCTCAGGTTCAAGGATGAACAACCATTGAATTAAGGAAAAGGAAATCAATTGACATGTAACAACATGGGTTAAGTCATTCTCAGGTTTGAGAATGATCTCAACCTCAGGGATAAACCCAGGTTACACCTACATAGGAAAGCTTCATTTCAGTTCACAACTAGAGGAGGAAATCTCAGGTTTTACAACTTCATGACAGTGAACTCAAATATTAAATCTCAGTAAATTAGTGAACAAGGAAATCAATTTCCAGGTTTCCAAAAGAACAGTGTGCAAAACCAAATCTCAGGTTCATGTTGAAAACTGGGAATCAACTCACAACCAATTTCTCCTAATCACACATACAATCCAAAACTCGAGTGAATATACATAGCTAGCATAATATGTAACATGTAGGGAAACAATATCAATTGACAACAGTAAACAATAGAGAATTAAACTGGTTTGAATAAAACTGGAATACCATGTCTGTTGTGTATCAGAAAAAAACACAAGAAACCTATGTTCGACTCAAATATTCTAACAAAACCTAAACTAACATGTCACCTAATGTAAACAGGAATTACACAACATATTTAGGACTTAAACATTCATTAAAACATAATCTAAAACATTTAAAAATGATTTAAACATGAGAATATAATCACAGCACACGCACGCACACAGTACACGCACTGTGCACACGAAAATACGTGTCCGACACGACACGAGGACTCGTGAAACTTTACGAGCCTCGTGTCAGTCATTGACACAAGACCTATGTCAAAAATCAAGGGTCAAAATCCTCTGTGCACAGAGAAATTGCACCCGAACAGCAGGGGAGAAAAACTGCCCGCGCGCGCGTGTGCACGACCGCGTGTCCACGCGCTCGTGTCGGCCCAACCCGACACGAAAATGTGCTCAGTGTCCAAGAAATGTATAAGCGAGACTAAAATGGATTTTTCCATTCAAACAAAATCACAAAAATCGAACGAAATGCCCTTTGAAGCATTTTGTCGAACACTAACCTAGACACATTGATACGTGTCCGATACGGACACGAAATGGGTCCAAATTCTAAGGTTAGCCTATCCTACTGTTAGGTTAGGGTTAGGAAAACCTAGAAATGAATTTTTACAGAATTTAAAAGCAATGGAAGGAATTATACCTATAGGTTAACAATGGGTCAAAATCCCCAAATGGGAAGAGCTCCACAAACCACCAAAAGTTCTCCAAATTGTTTCCTCCCTGTTAAAACTCAATACCAACAGCAAGAACGTTGGATTTAGGTTCTATTGCAATTTATTTGAAAGAATTTGGAGAAGAAATAGATTTTCTAAGGATTTACAAAGATGGGGACTCATCTCTTCCAAATGGCAAAGTTTCCTAAAGAGGCAACCCTAATTTTAGGAGCATATAAATAGGGGAGGGGCTGACCATAGGGGCTGTTCAAAATTTTGAGGGTTAGGGCTTGGTTCAATGGGTGTGGGCTATGGGCCATTAAGCCTATTAGTCATAAAATGACTTGTGACTTCACAAGCCATTACTTAATCAAACTAGCTCCTAATTTCACCAAACTAATCCCAATGAGTTAATCCTCATAAACTTAAGTCAACCTCGGTTTTCAAATCCTAATCACAAAGTCAAGACCTAGGTTAGCCACTAGGTTAGTCTACAAGGTCAACATAAGTCAAAGTCTCTAAAACACCAAAAACAATTATTCTAAAAATCTCTCAAAAATCACATTAATTATAAATAATAATAATAATTCAAATTAAATTCTAAAATTTTGAAAATGACCAAAATACCCTCAAGCTAGAAAAGTGGTAGTGACAAATCTACCCCCCTTAAAATAATTTCGTCCTCAAAATTTAAGGCGAAACTAAACTGCTGGGAAGGATAGAAAAGTATACCTCAAGGTCCAAAAAGATAGGGGTACCGCTTGCGCATCTCATCCTCCTGCTCCCAGGTCGACTCTCCTGGAGAATGATGCCTCCATGCGACGCATACCAAGGGTATCACCTGGTTCCTCAATACCTTCTTTCGGCGATCCAGAATCTCCACAGGTTGCCCTGGATAAATGAGAGTAGGCCCAACCTCAATCTCCGAATGATCGAGCACATGGCTAGGGTCAGCCACTTGCCGTCTCAACTGTGATACGTGAAATACGTTGTGGACGCCCACCAGTGCAGGTGGCAAGTCTAGCCTGTATGCCATGTCACCGACTCTTCCGCTGATAACAAAAGGGCCGATGAAGCACGGGCTAAGCTTCCTACCTCCACCAAAACGTATCGTACCTCAAGTCGGAGATATCCGCAGAAAAACCATGTCTCCAACCTAATCACAAGCAAGGTCTCAAGTTACTAAAAATCAAACATTATCAATCAAACAAAACAAAAACAACCTACTTCTAATCCTGACTCTAAATCTGTACCTCAAACTTCAGCGACCTCCGGTGGCTATCGACCCAGTGCCGATGTCTATCCTGCGCCACGCAAAGTCTGTCCCTGATGAGCTTCACCTTCTCGGCTGCGTCAACAACCATCTCTGGTCCTAATAAAGCTCGCTCTCCAACATCATCCCAAGATAAGGGTGTACGACACCTACGTCCGTACAGAGCCTCAAACGGTGACATCTCAATGCTGGCCTGAAAACTGTTGTTGTAAGCAAACTCCACCAAATACAGGTGATTCTCCCAGGAACCTCTAAAATCCAGGACGCACGTCCGCAGCATATCCTCAAGGGTCTGAATAGTCCTCTCTGACTGTCCGTCCGTCTGGAGGTGGTATGCGGTACTAAACTTGAGCTGAGTGCCCAAGCTAGTCTGCAGACTCCTCCAGAAATGGGAAGTAAAGCGACTATCCCGATCTGAGACTATGCTGACGGGAACTCCGTGAATCCTGACTATCTGTCTCATATACAACTCCGCCAGCCTCTCTGTAGACGTACCCACCTTGAATGGCAAGAAGTGGGCCGATTTGGTCAACCTGTCAACGATGACACAAATCGCGTCTTTTCTTCCTGGTGTACGCGACAATCTCGATATAAAATCCATGGTAATATGTTTCCACTTCCACTCTGGAATGGGCAACGGCTGCAACAATCCTCCGGGTCTCTGCCTCTCTGCCTTGACCTGCTGACAGATCAAGCATCTGGCTACAAAGTTGGACACCTCCCTCTTCATCCCGTACCACCAGACATGCTCTCGCAGATCCTTGTACATCTTATTGGCACCAGGGTGTATAGAGTACTGCGATCTGTGAGCCTCCTGCATAATCTGCTCTCTGAGCTCTCTGCTGGGCACACATAACCGGGAACCGTGCCTCAGGGCACCATCCTCTGTAAGTGAGAACTCAGCATCCTCCACTCCCATACTGATTTGCTCTCGGATACACCGCAGAGCCACATCATCGAACTGTGTCGCCATGATCCTGTCCATCAAGTTCGACTGTATCTGAAGGGCCCATAACTGCATCTGCAATCCTGGCACCAACACCTCAATCCCAAGGCTCTCCAAGTCTGCAAGTAGGTGCCGATCCATAGTCAAACACATGGCTGTCGGATACCTACTCAAGGCATCGACAACCACGTTGGCCTTCCCCGGGTGATACTGAAGTGCGATATCAAAGTCCTTCATCAGCTCAAGCCATCTGCGCTGCCTCATGTTCAACTCCTTCTGAGTGAACACATACTTCAAGCTCTTATGGTCTGTGAAAATCTCCACCCTCTCGCCATACAAATAGTGCTTCCACAACTTCAAAGCAAAAATCACCGCCGCCAGCTCCAGGTCATGGGTAAGGTAGTTCTTCTCATGGGGACGTAATTGCCTGGAAGCATAGGCAATCACCTTCCCATGCTGCTGCAAGACACAACCCAGTCCCTTCCCCGAAGCATCACTATAAATAGTGAAACCACCTGATCCTGAAGGCAATGTCCGAATCGGAGCTGTCGTAAGCCGCTTCTTCAACTCATCAAAAGCTGCCTGACACTCCTCTGACCAAACAAACTCAGTATCCTTCCGGGTCAACCGTGTCAACGGCTCTGCAACCCGGGAGAAATCCTGCACAAATCTTCGATAATATCCTGCCAGCCCCAGGAAACTCTTGATCTCTGCCACTGAAGTCGACGCTGTCCAAGCCTCAACTGCTACAATCTTCTTGGGGTCAACTGAGATACCATCTCCGGTCACCACATGCCCCAAGAAGTCCACCTGGTCCAAGAAAAACTCACACTTGGAGAGTTTTCCATAAAGCTGCTCCCGCCTGAGAGTCTCTAGCACTATCTGCAGATGCTCCTCGTGCTCCTCCTCTGTCTTGGAATATACCAAGATATCATCAATGAACACCACTACGAACTTGTCCAAGTACTGGTGGAACACCTTGTTCATTAGATTCATAAACACTGCTGGTGCATTGGTTAGCCCAAACGGCATAACCAAAACTCAAACTGTTCGTACCGCATCCTGAAAGCGGTCTTGGGGATATCCTCCCTCTTTACCTTCACCTGGTGATAACCCGACCTCAAATCAATCTTGGCTAACACCCGAGCTCCGCTCAACTGATCAAACAGATCATCGATCCGCGGCAGTGGGTATCTGTTCTTGATTGTCAGGTTGTTAAGTGCCCTGTAGTCGATACATATACGTACCGACCCATCCTTCTTGGGTACGAAAAGTACTGGTGCACCCCAAGGTGAAGAACTCGAGCGAATGAAGCCCTTGTCCTGCAGCTCATCCACCTGCTTCTTCAGCTCCACTAACTCGTTGTTGTTCACTCGATAGACATGCTGGAAGATCAGTTCCGTACCGGGAACCAAGTCTATCGAGAACTCTACATCTCTGTCCGGTAGAAGCCCTGGAAACTCCTCTAGAAATACGTCCATAAACTCTGCGATCAAGGGATGCGGAGCCACCTGCTCCTCGACTGAAGCTCCACAGAAGACTCCGTCGTCCTGTTCTGTCTGCCGTCGAGTGTACTCAAACCCTGGCTCTCCTGGCGCCCCGAATAAAACTCTACCCCCACGGCAATCAATGCGGGCGTGGTGTCTACTCAGCCAGTCCATACCTAATACAATGTCGTAGTTCGATAATGGCATGACTAGTAGACTCACCCCCAACTCTCGGCCTCCCAAAATGACACTCCGCCCTCTGTAAACATCACTCAGGAGGATGACCCCACCCCCGGTCGTGATCTTGCAGGTCCTAGGCAATGGTTCAGAAATCAAACTGTGTCTAATAGCATACGATACTGACACAAAGCTGTGGGAAGCCCCGAAATCAAAGAGTGCAAATGCTGGAAGGGAATCTAGGAGAACCGAACCTGCTATCAGCTCTCCGATGGCCTCGGCATCCTCAGCTGCCATGGCGAAAGCTCGCCCCTGCTGTCCACCTCGTGCCTGCTGCTGGTGCTGCTGGAACCTCTGCTGCTGGATCGGCAGGGCTGGTCCCCTCTGCTGGCCTGCTGGAGCCTTGGCTCCACCTCCCTGCTGTCTTCGCCCAAAAGCCCCTGGGCAGTCCCTCAACTGGTGATCTCCAGCACCACAAAGTAGGCACTTGCCTAGGTTCTTCCTGCACTCATGGATCATGTGCCCTGGCTTCTTGCAGAAGGCACAAATGACTACCGGACGAGGTGCCTGCTGCCCTCTCTGCTGTTGGTACTGCTGCACTGGCCTCTGCTGCTGATGCTGCTGCTGATACTGCTGCACTGGCCTCTGCTGCTGCTGCTGCTGGAAGTGAGGCCTCTTGGCCTGCCCCTGACTGCTACTGCCACTCTGGAAGTTACGACCCCTCTTCTGCTTCAGCCCTAGGTCGTCTTCCGCTGCCATGGCCCCAGAAAATATCTCAGCAAAAGTGGCATTCCGGTCGCTCTTAGTCAGCGACCGAATCTCTCTAATCAGACCTCGACAAAACTTCCTCGCCTTCGTCTTCTCAGTCAAGTCATCAATGAACTGGGCCAGTCTGCAGAACTCCCCGGTATACTCAGCTACCGTCTGGTTCCCCTGAACCAGAGCCTCGAACTGTGCCTCGATACCTCCCAAGGCAACATCAGGAAAGAACTGCTCCTTAAACAGCTCCTTGAACTGGGCCCAAGTCTGGCCCTCAACTCCCACTCTGGGATCTGCCTGATACCATGCATGGGCCAAATCCTGCATCTGGCTGCCCGCTGCCTCGATCTGGAGTCGATCTGGTATCTCTGCTAGTCGGAAGATCTCTTCAATGTGCTCTATCCAGTCGTCTGCAACGTGGATGCCCTCTGTGCCGAAGAACTCCCGAGGATGCATCTTCTGGAAGTCCTGAATGTCCTTCTCCCTCCGACGGGGTTGCTGCTGAGTCCCCTGAGCTGTAATCATCTCGACTGTGGTGCGAACCAGCTGGTGCACCTCATCGATCCCCTGCCTGAAATCTGCAGTCTGCCTCGTCTGCTGCTGCTGGTGTGACTCAAGAATCCTCTCTACGAAGGAGAAGAGATGGGCAGCATCTACCATCCCCGCAGGCGGAGGCTGCTGCGTGGGAAGGATCTCTGGAATCACAACTGGCCTCCTGACAGCCGGAGGTGCTCCTCCAAAAGTGGCAGAAACTCCCACTCCTGAGGGCTGCACTGGCCCTGTAGCACCGGGAGCTGGCTGCTGGACACGAGAGGTGGCAGACCCCTCTCCAGCATCTCCCGTCACGGGGCGATGCGATCACGTCTCAACCATCCTGGAGACACAGATCAAACAAGAAATAATTACTGAGAATGAGTCGAAATAATCAAAGAAGGACAATTTAAAATTCTAAGGAAGACAATAAGCAGCAAAATAGATATACGGAATCTGATAAGGAGTTTTCCTAGTGTGATTGAGTACCTTCAAAAATATGCTAATTTCTACTACAGGCTGCAGCGATATTCTAGTTCGAATACCACTACACTTATCCTAGACCTGCATGGGCCACCACTAAAAATGTGTCACGACCCGTACCCTAGAGTAAGGGCACGAGACGTGGGTACGTCCAGCCTACGCCGCAGTGTCGGCGGTAGAACGCCGTCCTAGGTCACAACAACTAACAATTGAAGGTAATAACAGTTATACTCCCCGAATGGGGGTGGCATAACAGAAATATAACTCAACCACAGCTAAGGTAGAACAGGTAAGATAGACTGATAATGAAAGATGAAATATATCCAGAACAGAGAATCACAGAGATACAATCCAGAAATCTAAGTGTCTAAAATAATACATCTCAGAATATCTCAAAGTCTAATACAGTAATCCAAAATAGTAAGACAATCCTAAACTAATAGAGTGTCGTCTACTGCTAATGGATCCTGCTGCTGGTCCAAATCCGGGCACTCATCTAGTGTGGCACCGTAGTAAGTAGGGCAGAATGCCTCAGCCTCGTACTCTGTAATATTTTAACAGGTCCAGTCAGGACAGGAACGAGCACATATCTCTCAACAGTTCATATCAGGTTAGGAGTATAAATCATTGCAATAGAGTAAAATACAGGAAGTGCTGAATGGAAGTACAAGTAAAACATGAGATATTTTGTAACTGGAAATAGATACATGATAGTAAAGACTGTAAGTGACTACGTGATTTAGAGTACAATATGGTTATGTAAACGGCTTAGGGGCACATGAATACAAATAAGGAGGCACATTTATACAGCTACTTGGGATAGTGTTCACATAACCAATTCTACTCACCCCGCCCCAATCAATACACAAGGATCCGTTCAAGTTATGTCATAAGCACATGAATACAGCTAAGATACATGAACTCATGTAATGAGTAGTACATGAGGCACATGATAAGCACATGAGAACATGTAAAAACATGAACTAGTACGAGTACAAGGAGTACCTGATGCACATGATAAAGTACATGAACATGAAATACCCGATGCACCCGTAGAGAGATAACATCTCAGGAAGGGATCCATATACTAATCTATAAAGATATGTATCAGCATCATGTAGAGTAATCTAGAGCATGAATATATCCAGACAGGTATGAAAAGATCAGAGAATGTACTCGCCTGCTAACTGAAAGTCCGAGATGAAAGTACTGTCCGAGGAGTGGGGTCTGACTCCTATTTAGAACAGTACGAGTCACAACAAGTCCAGAATGATAATATAATGCAAATTAATGCATTCTACATGAAACTAGGTCAATCTAGACCAAAGTCAACTCTTGGTCAACTCTGGTCAACCCTAGAAGTCAAACTAGGTCAACCAAGTCTAATCTAGGTCAACTAGTCTAATCTAGGTCTAGCAAGACTATTCTAGGCTTTCTAGGCAATACCATGTCAAGCCTACCAATTCACACATTTGTATATAGATAATAATCTAAATAGAGTATGTAACCTATAGCCTCTATACCCTATTACCCATATATCATAACACATATTGATATACATATAGTCTAGTTAGAATATCCCATATTGGCTATCTATACATTTCCCTATACAACCACATATAGGTAATACATGTACACACATTGCTATATGTAACTAATATGTATAGGTGAACACTATGCTACATTATAGGATACATGAAAAGGAAGAGGGAAATCACATATTCAAGTGTATGTGTGGGTGTGTAACTAGTGCCAAGAGAACACTGTGATAGATTAGAGGGTGAGTGAGCTATCACAGGAGTGTGTAATGCTCAAAAGAAAACTGGAAATAACAGGGAATGCCATCTGATGTTCAGTCAATTGGGAAAACAGTGGGTACATGTGCAATGGATGTGTGTGCATAACAGTGCATAACACTACTTGAATAAACAGGAAAAAATAGTGAGCAAGGACTGAAATCTGTGAATAAACTGTGGTGTGTAACATGTGAAGGAAATCAGTTTAACAAGAATAAACACTCATTAATCTCATGACATCAACACTTCATCTCAGATTTTCAAATTAGAAACCAACCCTATTGTCTAATATCTCAGTAAAATATAAGAAAAATCTCAGTTTAACCAAATGAAACCCATTTATTGAAAGCCTTTCTCAGTTCTACAGTGATATAGGGAAACAGTATTTAAGGAATGAAAAACAATCTATAAAACTAGCAGTAAAGAAGGAGCCCAATTCCCAGTTTTACACACACTCAAAGTCAGTCAAACCCAAACTAATATCCTATTCTCATGTATTTATAAAAAAAAAGGCTGGAAACTAATCTCAGTTCATCAAAACAGGAAACAATTTTCAGTTTAAATAAGAAACCCAAAACAAACTAACATCCCTTAACTAACTCAGTTTTTGAAAACATTCTCAGGTTCAAGGATGAACAACCATTGAATTAAGGAAAAGGAAATCAATTGACATGTAACAATATGGGTTAAGTCATTCTCAGGTTTGAGAATGATCTCAACCTCAGGGATAAACCCAGGTTACACCTACATAGGGAAGCTTCATTTCAGTTCACAACTAGAGGAGGAAATCTCAGGTTTTACAACTTCATGACAGTGAACTCAAATATTAAATCTCAGTAAATTAGTGAACAAGGAAATCAATTTCCAGGTTTCCAAAAGAACAGTGTGCAAAACCAAATCTCAGGTTCATGTTGAAAACTGGGAATCAACTCACAACCAATTTCTCCTAATCACACATACAATCCAAAACTCGAGTGAATATACATAGCTAGCATAATATGTAACATGTAGGGAAACAATATCAATTGAAAACAGTAAATAACAGAGAATTAAACTGGTTTGAATAAAACTGGAATACCATGTCTGTTGTGTATCAGAAAAAAAACACAAGAAACCTATGTTCGACTCAAATATTCTAACAAAACCTAAACTAACATGTCACCTAATGTAAACAGGAATTACACAACATATTTAGGACTTAAACATTCATTAAAACATAATCTAAAACATTTAAAAACGATTTATACATGAGAATATAATCACAGCACACGCACGCACACAGTACACGCACTGTGCACACGAAAATACGTGTCCGACACGACACGAGGACTCGTGAAACTTTACGAGCCTCGTGTCAGTCATTGACACAAGCCCTATGTCAAAAATCAAGGGTCGAAACCCTCTGTGCACAGAGAAATTGCACCCGAGCAGCAGGGGAGAAAAACTGCCCGCGCGCGCGCGTGCACGACCGCGTGTCCACGCGCTCGTGTCGGCCCAACCCGACACGAAAACGTGCTCAATGTCCAAGAAATGTATATGCGAGACTAAAATGGATTTTTCCATTCAAACAAAATCACAAAAATCGAACGGGCATTTCGTCGAACACTAACCTAAACACATTGATACGTGTCCGATACGGACACGAAATGGGTCCAAATTCTAGGGTTAGCCTATCCTAATGTTAGGTTAGGGTTAGGACAACCTAGAAATGAATTTTTATAGAATTTAAAAGCAATGGAAGGAATTATACCTATAGGTGAATAATGGGTCAAAATCCCCAAATGGGAAGAGCTCCACAAACTACCAAAAGTTCTCCAAATTATTTCCTTCCTGTAAAAACTCAATACCAACAGCAAGAACGTTGGATTTAGTTTCTATTGCAATTTATTTGAAGGAATTTGGAGAAGAAATGGATTTTCTAAGGATTTACAAAGATGGGGACTCATCTCTTATATAAATAGGGAAGGGGCTGACCATAGGGGCTGTTCAGAATTTCTAGGGTTAGGGCTTGGTTCAATGGATGTGGGCTATGGGCCATTAAGCCTATTAGTCATAAAATGACTTGTGACTTCACAAGCCATTACTTAATCAAACTAGCTCCTAATTTCACCAAACTAATCCCAATGAGTTAATCCTCATAAACTTAAGTCAACCTAGGTTTTCAAATCCTAATCACAATGTCAAGACCTAGGTTAGCCACTAGGTTAGTCTACAAGGTCAACATAAGTCAAAGTCTCTAAAACACCAAAAACAATTATTCTAAAAATCACTCAAAAATCACATTAATTATAAATAATAATAATAATTCAAATTAAATTCTAAAATTTTGAAAATGACCAAAATACCCTCAAGCTAGAAAATTGGTAGTGACAAATCTACCCCCCTTAAAATAATTTCGTCCTCGAAATTTAAGGCAAAACTAAACTGCTGGGAAGGATAGAAAAGTATACCTCAAGGTCCAAAAAGATAGGGGTACCGCTCGCGTATCTCATCCTTCCGCTCCCAGGTCGACTCTCCTGGAGAATGATGCCTCTATGCGACGCGTACCAAGGGTATCACCTGGTTCCTCAATACCTTCTCTCGGCGATCCAGAATCTCCACAGGTTGCTCTGGATAACTGAGGGTAGGCCCAACCTCAATCTCCGAATGATCGAGCACATGGCTAGGGTCAGCCACGTACCGTCTCAACTGTGATACGTGAAATACGTTGTGGACGCCTACCAGTGCAGGTGGCAAGTCTAGCCTGTATGCCACGTCACCGACTCTCCCGCTGATAACGAAAGGGCCGATGAAGCGCGGGCTAAGCTTCCCACCTCCACCAAAACGTATCGTACCACGAGTCGGAGATATCCGCAGAAAAACCATGTCTCCAACCTAATCACAATCAAGGTCTCAAGTTACTAAAAATCAAACATGATCAATCAAACAAAACAAAAACAACCTACTTCTAATCCTGGCTCTAAATCTGTACCTCAAACTCTAGCGGCCTCCGGTGGCTATCGGCCCAGTGCCGATGTCTGTCCTGCGCCACGCGAAGTCTGTCCCTGATGAGCTTCACCTTCTCGGCTGCGTCAACAACCATCTCTGGTCCCAGTAAAGCTCGCTCTCCAACATCATCCCAAGATAAGGGTGTACGACACCTACGCCCGTACAGAGCCTCAAACGGTGACATCTCAATGCTGGCCTGAAAACTGTTGTTGTAAGCAAACTCCACCAAATACAGGTGATTCTTCCAGGAACCTCCAAAATCCAGGACGCACGTCCACAGCATATCCTCAAGGGTCTGAATAGTCCTCTCTGACTGTTCGTCCGTCTGGGGGTGGTATGCGGTACTAAACTTGAGCTGAGTGCCCAAGCTAGTCTACAAACTCCTCCAGAAATGGAAAGTAAAGCGACTATCCCGATCTGAGACTATGCTGACGGGAACTCCGTGAATCCTGACTATCTGTCTCATATACAACTCTGCCAGCCTCTCTGTAGACGTACCCATCTTGAATGGCAAGAAGTGGGCCGATTTGGTCAACCTGTCAACGATGACACAAACGTGTCTTTTCCTCCTGGTGTACGCGGCAATCCCGATACAAAATCCATGGTAATATGTTCTCACTTCCACTCTGGAATGGGCAACGGCTGCAACAATCCTCCGGGTCTCTGCCTCTCTGCCTTGACCTGCTGACAGATCAAGCATCTGGCTACAAAGTTGGACACCTCCCTCTTCATCCCGTACCACCAGACATGCTCTCACAGATTCCTGTACATCTTGTTGGCACCAGGGTGTATTGAGTACTGCGATCTGTGAGCCTCCTGCATAATCTGCTCTCTGAGCTCCCCGCTGGGCACACATAACCGGGAACCGTGCCTCAGGGCACCATCCTCTGTAAGTAAGAACTCAGCATCCTCCACTCCCATACTGATCTGCTCTCGGATACACCGTAGTGCCACATCATCGAACTGTGTCGCCTTGATCCTGTCCATCAAGTCCGACTGTATCTGAAGGGCCCATAACTGCATCTGCACTCCTGGCACCAACACCTCAATCCCAAGGCTCTCCAAGTCTGCAAGCAGGTGCCGATCCATAGTCAAACACATGGCTGTCGGATACCTACTCAAGGCATCGACAACCACGTTGGCCTTCCCCGGGTGATACTGAAGTGCGATATCAAAGTCCTTCATCAGCTCAAGCCATCTACGCTGCCTCATGTTCAACTCCTTCTGAGTGAACACATACTTCAAGCTCTTATGGTCTGTGAAAATCTCCACCCTCTCGCCATACAGATAGTGCTTCCACAACTTCAAAGCAAAAATCACCGCCGCCAGCTCCAGGTCATGGGTAGGGTAGTTCTTCTCATGGGGACGTAATTTCCTGGAAGCATAGGCAATTACCTTCCCATGCTGCTGCAAGACACAACCCAGTCCCTTCCCTGAAGCATCACTATAAATAGTGAAACCACCTGATCCTGAAGGCAATGTCAGAATCGGAGCTGTCGTAAGCCTCTTCTTCAACTCATCAAAAGCTGCCTGACACTCCTCTGACCAAACAAACTCAGTATCCTTCCGGGTCAACCGTGTCAACGGCTCTGCAACCCGGGAGAAATCCTGCATAAATCTTCGATAATATCCTGCCAGCCCCAGGAAACTCCTGATCTCTGCCACTGAAGTCGGCGCTGTCCAAGCCTCAACTGCTACAATCTTCTTGGGGTCAACTGAGATACCATCTCCGGTCACCACATGCCCCAAGAAGTCTACCTGGTCCAAGAAAAACTCACACTTGGAGAGTTTCCCATAAAGCTGCTCCCGTCTGAGAGTCTCTAGCACTATCCGCAGATGCTCCTCGTGCTCCTCCTCTGTCTTGGAATATACCAAGATATCATCAATGAACACCACCACGAACTTGTCCAAGTACTGGTGGAACACCTTGTTCATTAGATTCATAAACACTGCTGGTGCATTGGTTAGCCCAAACGGCATAACCAAAAACTCAAACTATCCGTACCGTATCCTGAAAGCGGTCTTGGGGATATCCTCCCTCTTCACCTTCACCTGGTGATAACCCGACCTCAAATCAATCTTGGAGAACACCCGAGCTCCGCTCAACTGATCAAACAGATCATCGATCCGCGGCAGTGGGTATCTGTTCTTGATTGTCAGGTTGTTAAGTGCCCTGTAGTCGATACACGTACGTACCGACCCATCCTTCTTGGGTACGAAAAGTACTGGTGCACCCCAAGGTGAAGAACTCGAGCGAATGAAGCCCTTGTCCTGCAGCTCATCCACCTACTTCTTCAGCTCCACTAACTCGCTGTTGTTCACTCGATAGACATGCTGGAAGATCGGTTCCGTACCGGGAACCAAGTCTATCGAGAACTCTACATCTCTGTCCGGTGGAAGCCCTGGCAACTCCTCTAGAAATACGTCCATAAACTCTGCGATCAAGGGATGCGGAGCCACCTGCTCCTCGACTGAAGCTCCACAGAAGACTCCGCCGTCCTGCTCTGTCTGCCGTCGGGTGTACTCAAACTGTGGCTCTCCTGGCGCCCCGAACAAAACTCTACCCCTACGGCAATCAATACGGGCGTGGTGTCTACTCAGTAAGTCCATACCTAATACAATGTCGTAGTTCGGTAATGGCATGACTAGTAGACTCACCCCCAACTCTCAGCCTCCCAAAATGACACTCCGCCCTATGCAAACATCAATCACGAGGATGACCCCACCCCCGTCGTGATCTTGTAGGTCCTAGGCAACGGTTCAGAAATCAAACTGTGTCTAATAGCATACGATACTGATACAAAGCTGTGGGAAGCCCCGGAATCAAAGAGTGCAAATGCTGGAAAGGAATCTAGGAGAACCGAACCTACTATCAGCTCTCCGATGGCCTCGGCATCCTCAGCTGCCATGGCGAAAGCTCGCCCCTGCTGTCCACCTCGTGCCTGCTGCTAGTGCTGCTGGAACCTCTGCTGCTGGGTCGGCAGGGCTGGTCCCCTCTGCTGGCCTGCTGGAGCCTTGGCTCCACCTCCCTGCTATCCTCGCCCAAAAGCCCCCGGACAGTCCCTCAACTGGTGATCTCCAGCACCACAAAGTAGGCACTTGCCTAGCTTCTTCATGCACTCATGGATCATGTGCCCTGGCTTCTTACAGAAGGCAAAAATGACTACCGGACGAGGTGCTTGCTGCCATCTCTGCTGCTGGTACTGCTGCACTGGCCTCTGCTGCTGATGCTGCTGTTGATACTGCTGCACTGGTCTCTGCTGCTGCTGCTGCTGCTGGAAGTGAGGCCTCTTGGCCTGCCCCTGACTGCTACTGCCACTCTGGAAGTCATGACCCCTCTTCTGCTTCAGCCCTAGGTCGTCTTCCGCTGCCATGGCCCCAGAAAATATCTCAACAAAAGTGGTATTTCGGTCGCTCTTAGTCATCGACCGAATCTCTCTAATCAGACCTCGACGAAACTTCCTCGCCTTCGTCTTCTCAGTCAAGTCATCAATGAACCGGGCCAGTCTGCAGAACTCCCCGGCATACTCTGCTACCGTCTGGTTTCCCTGAACCAGAGCCTCGAACTGTTCCTCGATACCTCCCAAGGCAACGTCAGGAAAGAACTGCTCCTTAAACAGCTCATTGAACTGGGCCCAAGTCTGGCCCTTAACTCCCACTCTGGGATCTGCCTGATACTATGCACGGGCTAAATCCTGCATCTGGCTGCCCGCTGCCTCAATCTGGAGTCGATCTGGTATCTCTGCTAGTCGAAAGATCTCCTCAATGTGCTCTATCCAGTCGTCCGCAACGTGGATGCCCTCTGGGCCGAAGAACTCCCGAGGATGCATCTTCTGGAAGTCCTGAATGTCCTTCTCCCTCCGACGGGGCTGCTGCTGAGTCCCCTGAGCTGTAATCATCTCGACTGTAGTGCGAACCAGCTGGTGCGCCTCATCGATCCCCTGCCTGAAATCTGCAGTCTGCCTCGTCTGCTGCTGCTGGTGCGACTCAATAATCCTCTCCACGAAGGAGAAGAGATGGGCAGCATCTACCATCCCCGCAGGCGGAGGCTGCTACGTGGAAAGGATCTCTGGAATCACAACTGGCCTCCTGACTGCCGGAGGTGCTCCTCCAAAAGTGGCAGAAACTCCCACTCCTGAGGGCTGCACTGGCCCTGTAGCACCGGGAGCTGGCTGCTGGACACGAGAGGTGGCAGACCCCTCTCCAGCATCTCCCGTCACGGGATGATGCGATTGCGTCTCAACCATCCTGGAGACACAGATCAAACAAGAAACAATTACTGAGAATGAGTCGAAATAATCAAAGGAGGACAGTTTAAAATTCTAAGGAAGACAATAAGCAGCAAAATAGATATACGGAATCTGATAAGGAGTTTTCCTAGTGTGATTGAGTACCTTCAAAAATATGCTAATTTCTACTGTAGGCTGCAGTGATATTCTAGTTCGAATACCACTACATTTATATCCTAGACCTGCATGGGCCACCACTAAAACGTGTCACGATCCGTACCCTAGAGTAAGGGCACGAGATGTGGGTACGTCCAGCCTACGCCGCAGTGTCGGCGGTAGAACGCTGTCCTAGGTCACAACAACTAACAATTGAAGGTAATAACAGTTATACTCCCCGAATGGGGGTGACATAACAGAAATATAACTCAACCATAGCTAAGGTAGAACAGGTAAGATAGATTGATAATGAAAGATGAAATATATCCAGAACAGAGAATCACAGAGATACAATCCAGAATTCTAAGTGTCTAAAATAATACATCTCAGAATATCTCAAAGTCTAATACAGTAATCCAAAATAGTAAGACAATCCTAAACTAATGGAGTGTCGTCTACTGCTAATGGATCCTGCTGCTGGTCCAAATCCGGGCACTCATCTAGTGTGGCACCGTAGTAAGTAGGGCAGAACACCTCAGCCTCGTCCTCTGTAATATTTCAACAGGTCCAGTCAGGACAGGAACGAGCACATATCTCTCAACAGTTCATATCATGTTAGGAGTATAAATCATTGCAATAGAGTAAAATACAGGAAGTGCTGAATGGAAGTACAAGTAAAACAGAAGATATTTTATAACTGGAAATAGATACATGATAGTAAAGACTGTAAGTGACTACGTGATTTAGAGTACAATATGGTTATATAAACGGCTTAGGGGCACATAAATACAAATAAGGAGGCACATTTATACAGCTACTTAGGATAGTGTTCACATAACCAATTCTACTCACCCCGTCCCCCAATACACAAGGATCCGTTCAAGTTATGTCATAAGCACATGAATACGCTAAGATACGTGAACTCATGTAATGAGTAGTACATGAGGCACATGATAAGCACATGAAACATGTAAAAACATGAACTAGTACGAGTACAAGGAGTACCTGATACACATGATAAAGTACATGAACATGAAATACCCGATGCACCCGTAGAGGATAACATCTCAGGAAGGGATCCATATAGTACTAATCCGTGAAGATACGTGTCAGCATCATGTAGAGTAATCTAGAGCATGAATATATCCAGACAGGTATGAAAAGATCAGAGAATGTACTCGCCTGCTAACTGAAAGTCCGTGATGAAAGTACTGTCCGAGGAGTGGTGTCTGGCTCCTATTTAGAACAGTACGAGTCACAACAAGTCCAGAATGATAATACAATGCAAATTAATACATTCTACATGAAACTAGGTCAATCTAGACCAAAGTCAACTCTTGGTCAACTCTGGTCAACCCTAGAAGTCAAACTAGGTCAACCAAGTCTAATCTAGGTCAACTAGTCTAATCTAGGTCTAGTAAGACTATTCTAGGCTTTCTAGGCAATACCATGTCAAGCCTACCAATTCACACATTTGTATATAGATAATAATCTAAATAGAGTATGTAACCTATAGCCTCTATACCCTATTACCCATATATCATAACACATATTGATATACATATAGTCTGTTAGAATATCCCATATTGGCTATCATACATTTCCCTATACAACCACATATAGGTAATACATGTACACACATTGCTATATGTAACTAATATGTATAGGTGAACACTATGCTACATTATAGGATACATGAAAAGGAAGAGGGAAATCACATATTCAAGTGTATGTGTGGGTGTGTAACTAGTGCCAAGAGAACACTGTGATAGATTAGAGGGTGAGTGAGCTATCACAGGAGTGTGTAATGCTCAAAAGAAAACTGGAAATAACAGGGAATGCCATCTGATGTTCAGTCAATTGGAAAAACAGTGGGTACATGTGCAATGGATGTGTGTGCATAACAGTGCATAAACACTACTTGAATAAAGGGAAAAATAGTGAGCAAGGACTGAAATCTGTGAATAAACTGTGGTGTGTAACATGTGAAGGAAATCAGTTTAATAAGAATAAACACTCATCAATCTCATGACATCAACACTTCATCTCAGATTTTCAAATTAGAAACCAACCCCATTGTCTAATATCTCAGTAAAATAGAAGAAAATCTCAGTTTAACCAAATGAACCCATTTATTGAAAGCCTTTCTCAGTTCTACAGTGATATAGGGAAACAGTATTTAAGGAATGAAAACAATCTATAAAACTAGCAGTAAAGAAGGAGCCCAATTCCCAGTTTTACACACACTCAAAGTCAGTCAAACCCAAACTAATATCCTATTCTCATGTATTTATAAAAAAAAGGCTGGAACTAATCTCAGTTCATCAAAACAGGAAACAATTTTCAGTTTAAATAAGAAACCCAAAACAACTAACATCCCTTAACTAATCAGTTTTGAAAACATTCTCAGGTTCAAGGATGAACAACCATTGAATTAAGGAAAAGGAAATCAATTGACATGTAACATATGGGTTAAGTCATTCTCAGGTTTGAGAATGATCTCAACCTCAGGGATAAACCCAGGTTACACCTACATAGGAAGCTTCATTTCAGTTCACTAGAGGAGGAAATCTCAGGTTTTACAACTTCATGACAGTGAACTCAAATATTAAATCTCAGTAAATTAGTGAACAAGGAAATCAATTTCCAGGTTTCCAAAAGAACAGTGTGCAAAACCAAATCTCAGGTTCATGTTGAAAACTGGGAATCAACTCACAACCAATTTCTCCTAATCACATACAATCCAAAACTCGAGTGAATATACATAGCTAGCATAATATGTAACATTTAGGGAAACAATATCAATTGAAAACAGTAAACAATAGAGAATTAAACTGGTTTGAATAAAACTGGAATACCATGTCTGTGTGTATCAGAAAAAAAACACAAGAAACCTATGTTCGACTCAAATATTCTAACAAAACCTAAACTAACATTCACCTAATGTAACAGGAATTACACAACATATTTAGGACCTTAAACATTCATTAAAACATAATCTAAAACATTTAAAAACGATTTATACATGAGAATAATCAAGCACACGCACGCACAGTACACGCACTGTGCACACGAAAATACGTGTCCGACACGACACGAGGACTCGTGAAACTTTACGAGCCTCGTGTCAGTCATTGACACAAGCCTATGTCAAAATCAAGGGTCGAAACCCTGTGCACAGAGAAATTGCACCCGACAGCAGGGG
>JANAVB010010537.1:0-250000 GCA_029216955.1 Iris pallida
TTTAATTGTTTCAAATGGACGTGAAAAGTGAATTCTTAATGATTTTGAAAGAAGAAGTTTTTGTGAAACAACCCCCTGGATTTGAAGATTTTCAAAAATCCGATCACGTCTTCAAACTTAGAAAAGCACTATATGGACTCAAACAAGCACCTGTGCTTGGTATGAACGCCTAAGTGTCTTTCTACTTGAAAATGGTTTTTTAAAAAGAAGAGTTGATACTACTTTATTATCAAGTGTTCAGATGATAAAATTATTTTTGTGCAAATTTATGTATATGACATAATATTGGTTCTACTAATGAGAAACTTTGTCAAGAATTTGCTAAGTGTATGCAGAGTGAGTTTGAGATGAGTATGATGGAAGAACTGAACTACTTTCTAGGACTCCAGATCAAATAGCACTCACAAGGAACATTCATCAACCAAGCTAAGTATACAAAGAATTTAATAAAGAAGTATGACTTCGACAACGTAAAGCCTATCGGAACTCCAATGGCTATATCAACCCGGCTTGACATTGATAAAAATGGCAAACCAGTCGACCAACATAAGTATCGAGGTGATTGGTAGTTTATTATATTTAACTGCTAGTCGTCCTAATATCATGTTTAGCATTTGCATCTGTGCTAGAAATCAAGCTAATCCTAAGGAATCACACTTATGCGCCGTTAAGAGTATCCTCCAATATCTTAAGGAAACTTCTACAATCGGTTTGTGGTATCCCAAAATCACATCTTTTGACCTAATCAGTTATTCAGATGCAGATTTTGCAGGATGCAAAGTAGACCGTAAAAGTACTAACGGTATGTCATTTCCTAGGTAAAAGCTTTAGTCTCATGGTTTAGCAAAAAACAAACTTCTGTAGCACTATCAACGACTAAAGTAGAGTATATCGTCGCAGGACGTTGTTGTGCCCAATTTTATGGATGAAGCAAATCCTAGAAGACTATAATCTGCACTACACGAAAATTCCTATATTCTGTGATAACACTAGTACGATTAACTTGACTAAGAACCATGTTTGTCACTCACGCACAAAGCACATAGAGATTCGTCATCACTTTTTACGTGATCGCCAAAAATATGGAAATATTTGTTTAGAATTCATTGACACTGATCATAAACTAGCAGATATTTTCATAAAATTGCTAGCTGAAGACCGTTTCAACTTTCTGCGACGTGAACTAGGCATACTTGAATTTTCGGATTCATGATGCATTATGTTTAATAATAACTCTTATAACTAAAATTTTGACATTTATTAATTGAAGTTATTTTGGGTACAAGCAAAAATGGTCATTCTGTCAAAAAGACGTAATAGTCTAAGCGAATGGTGCAAGTGTCTTTGGACTAACGCTAGTTTGGATCCGGCCCCTATAGCTAATCCAAAGTAATGAATGTTATTAAATTGAGAGGTTTAAAGTATTAATTTTATTTATCATTCATTATGCATAAATGAACTGGAAATATAAGTGGCCAAACTCTGGCAGAACTCGGACCGAGTTCGGGCCGAGTTCGGTTGACGACGGTTCAATTTCCAGAACAGCAGCAGCCGGCCCTAGCTCCTGTATATACCCCATCTCCTTCATCCTACCTCCGAAAACCCTTCTAAAACCCAAGTTTTCAATTCTTGAAGCTCTCCTCCTCCCTAGTTCTAAGATCTACGAAGCTCAGAGGTGACTCCCTCCTTCTATATCTATTATTTTGAGGTATCTCTTCTCTTTCTTCTTTTTTATCTGTAGCTCCTAAGAAAATCCATAAGAGAAAGAAAATCTCTTCCACAATGGGTTCATCTTCAACTTCGGAGTATGAACCTGTGAACGCATTTAGTCCGCTCGTCCCTCCGACGAAGAGGACTTTGAAGCTTCACTCTTTCCAACTGTGGAATTCTCAAACTCTTGGTTTGACTCTTTTTCTCTTCGAGAAATATGTCCTGGGAGAGCTTTCAACTTTACTATTTTCTTTGAGTATGCAAACACTTTTGATCGACTTAGTCTTTGGGATGTCTTTGCAACTGCTGATAATATCTATGATATTGATGTTCGAATGTTCTATTGCAACATGCAAGTGAAATCCGCCGGCAGTATCTATTCTTCTGTCGCTGGACAGAAATCAAATTCAACTCAACTGACGTCAGTGAGTATTTTTACATGCCTGATGTCGCGATGCATTAGTTAATATTCATAAAGTCCAGTTTTCGAAGACATGACCCTCGACTCTCTCAAATTCTCAATGTGTCATCCTAACCCTGTCCCTCGCGGTGGTAGGATATTTGCAAAATACCTCAACCAAAACTTTTACGAGTTACTTCTCTTTATTTTCTCTGCTCTGTTTCCCAAGACAGGATCTTATGATGAGATCATATTTTATGAGATGTCCGCGATGTATCATCTTCATTTCGGTCTTCTATTTTATGTCCTCAAGACCTTTATAGCTTGGATGATCGGTTGTAGACGGGTGGGGCGTAACCTTTTATACCCCATGCATCTGGCACAATTTTCAGGAGATTTCAGATCAACCTTTCTATTTGTCCTATTTCTTTCATCTTCTGAGCTGACTAGATCTAGGAAGTATCATCTGCCTTCACCTTATTCCGGTGCAGCTCCTGTTGAGGCTCAGGCCGATCCAGATGTTCCTTCTTCTGCCCCTGATGCTCATGCTCCTGGCTTTGACCCGCAGTTCTATCAGTGCTTTGATGATTTCGTCACCCTCTCCGGGCAACGTCATCAGAGTTATGTTGATGCTGAGTTTCGTCATACCTCACAGGCTCAGGTATTGAGGAACAATATTACTGATCTATACGGAAGTCTGCTGCATCACCCCACTGCTTCCGTTCCGATGATCCATCATCCGACATTCGATAGACCGAGGTTCGACGACCCGACTACTTTCAGATACTTTGATTCGACCACAGCCTCCTTCGACCCTCAGCCACCAGCTCCAGCTGATGATGATGATGCTCAAATATGAGACGAGCATTCAGTTTAGTATTTTGAGTTTTTAGTTACTAGTGATGATGATCTATGTAGTTGCACTTGTATCAGTCCAAACTTTCACAGTTGGACTTTTTATTAGTAGTTTTCAGCAGTCATAAACTCTTTTTAGTTATAACTTTTATGTACTTATGATGTATTTTTCTTCGATTTCAGTTTATGCTAGTTAAGTTCATCACTTTATTCTACTGCTGCTACTAGTTCTATTATCTTATGACTTGTATAAATTTGGATATTACTCTTTTTCTTTTCTTGTCTGTGTTAAATTGTTGGCTTCACACATTGGGGAGAGCTACTCATTTTACGTACATGACAAAGGGGGAGAAGAGAAATACAAAAATCAAATTTCAAACGATCAATCAAAGAACAAGTCAGGTATATTATTCAAAGTTACATTTTAGCTATATTTTGGTATAGTCTCAAGTTTGTCAATTATCAAAATAGGAGAGATTGTTGGCCCATTGCCTAATGGTCACATCTGATTTTGATAATCTACGACGACTTAAGTCGATACGCAAAATATGCGAAACTGCTGATGTTTCAGGTCATTGAAATCAATATCAAAAGAATGTACTGCATGCATCAACAACAAGCATTCAAGTCATCATCTAAAAGCAAATAACAAAATCCAGATCGAGTCATTTTTTTATACTTCTTCTATATTTTTACCTTTATTGAGTAGGATATAAAAGTGTAAAATCGATCGATATTACTGGCTTAGATTAACCCAGTTCACTCTTCCAAAAAGCCTACCTATATCTCAAAACTCTATATATCCAAATAGCCATTATACCTATGCAATTTGGATATTCAAATTGAGTTCTGAAGTGACAGAACTCTGGCAGAACTCTGTCCGAGTTCGGTCTGAGTTCTGACCGAGTTCAGTCAGATCAAATTTGAAATACAGTTCCCTCCAAATCTGCATCCAACGTTCATTTACGAGATCTTAACATCCGAACTCTGTCTGAACTCTGCTCGAGTTCGGTTAGAAAAAAACACCTATAAATAGAGAAGAATTTTTATTTCTAATCACGCATTCACTCTTCTCTTTATTTATTCCTAAAGTGTTTTTCTAGTGATCTAAAGCTTTCATATTTCACTTATACTTCTCTTAGCCAAAGCTAGTAATGTCGTGTTCGATTTAGAGTCTTTAGTTTACAGAGTTGTAAAGAGGTTGCAATTCTGAAAATATTTCAGTTTTCGGAGTTAGTTGTGCGCTCGCCACCAAGCACGGTATTGTAAAGTCGATCGTGCACTTGTCGCCAAGCACGGTATTGTAAAGAGACGAGCTCTCATTTAGCTTGCAAATAGTAGATTAACAGCGGATAAGAGTACTCGCGACTGGATTAGTCCTCTTAGAAAAAACAGTATATATCGCGGTGTTCACTGAGTTTGATCTTCTATCTCTTGCTGTAATTTAAATTACTGTCTCTTTATTTCTGCCATAGTTCATAACTGTTAAAATTTTTAATTAGTTATTATTTGTGTTGTATTCGCACACCTCTATTCATTCCCCCTCTAGAGGTGCTCAACGGTCCTATAACTACTGCAGCCCTTCTGCTATCATTGTCCTCCTTGTCATCCTCTAAAGCATCAGCAAACGATTGGAACCAACATCCAGTGCGTCCTCCTTAAATATTAGCATTTGTAGATGATATGAAAGATGTTGCTGCAACTTTAAAAGTTAATAGAATGAGAAGTATGCAAAAAATGATCAATTTGCTCATAATTATACAAAAACTAAATAAAGATTAGCATGAATAAAAGAATGTATCACAAGGATTAAAAAGGTCCACCCAATGTTGAAAACTACTTCAGGTAAGTTGTCGTCAACTTGCAAATACTTCCTAAATCTACAAACTAGATTGAGGTGGATGATTTTTTAGCATGACTTATTTTTATATAACTGTACATGAGTAACGCAATGATGCGCAGCCCGTTTTTATAAAACTGTGAAGGAATGAAATATAAGAAAAAAGAAAGAAGGGGTTGATGTTCGACTTTGTATAGTATTAATCTTGTACCAAAAGTTAAATTTTAGAGTAGATAAACTAATTAGAAGTTATTAAAATAGCTAACTAGCTAAAACATGTATTTTATATATCCTACCTCCAGGATATAGCTCTGTACCCAATTAATCCAAGCTTCCTTCCTCTCATGTAATTTTGAAGACAATATGGAGGATCAATCAGACATCCAGAAGTACATTTTGTAGAGGGTCAGCCCGTGCTAGATAAAGGAGCTTCTGACGGTCACTTTGGCAGCAAGGAGGGACATGTTCAGAAGGATTGCATGAAGAAGTTAGAACGGAGCCATTGATTATTTGTTATTATTAATATTAGTGTTGTTATATTATGGTATGTCTAGTTTTGAGGAAAAAAATTTCTAAGGTGGGCAGGTTGTAAGCCCCTAAAATTTTAGGATTTATTTTGATTTTTGTAATTTAATTTCTTTAATAGATTTTTTTACTATTATTTTTTATCTTAATATTTTTCGTAGCTTTAATTTTTGGAGCACAAGAAATGCCAATATCTAGAAACGTCCTTCATGTGTTTTGACCTAGACAAGTTTACCTTTATTTTGATATATAATGTCCCACTCAAATATGTTCTCTTGTATCCTATTTTCGTCGCACAACTTTCAGGTCAAATTAGGCCAATTAAGCAATCTACCGTAAAACTTGACATACTTTCCAATTTAATTTCGGGGTTAAATTTAACTCGGTAATTTTTTCGACCCATTTTTATTGCATTTTCAAATGACACAAAAATGACATTTTTCAATGATACAAAAGACCTATTTATTGCATTTTTGGAGTTGAAGTTAACTCGATAAATTTTTTGGACCCAACTCAAACCACTTAGTGGGGCCTACCCTACGTTGCCAAAACTATTTATACATGTATTTTATTGGCTTTTATCAATTAAATAGCATCCATGTATTCATAGATTCGTTGAATATTAATTCAGAACTCTCTATTTCTAAATATGGAAACCCACTACACCACATTACCAAATTAGTGGATTTGATGACAAAATCTTCACCAAATCAATTCAAACCTACTCATACAAACTCTAACACATAGGAGGACCAAACTTTATATATAGGATCCCTCTTGGCCTCCCACCACTTTTCCAAAGCCATCAAACCCGACCACCTTATAGACTTGGCTGACGACTACATCCCTATGGACGACCCCCTTCAACCCTAATTTTTCTCGACTTTTGTGACTCCACCACCTCCACGATGACCCCCAAGAGACCCCTCTTCAACCCTATCAAGTTCCGGAGGAGTTTCGTCTATTTGTTTTATCATTTGGAGGCCGAACTCGATAATTATTTCTTGCCGTAATAACAATTTCGAACCCAGGTTGATCATCTTCTTCGATGGGTTTCATCTAATTCTTCACATCCATTAGACCTGAACCAAAACTAATAGAATTCCTTATGTTTCTACCTTGATATCCAATTTCTAACTCACACCGTTTTGCTCGGTTTGGCTGTGGCGTCCGTTGCACTAAAATTGGTCCAATTTAACCTATTTCAGTGCGAGAAATTTTGACAATTTGCGAATCATTTCAACAACAAACAAATTATTTGTAATGATCCTAACATATCCTTCTTTATCATCTATTAGTGTCCATTATTCAGATTTGTAAGTTATTCATTCGTTTGTGCTATCGTTTCTATGATGCTAGTTTTTCGGACACCAAAAGGACACCGAAACTTGGCTATTTGATCTCTAAACCTCGTGTAACTTTTCTATGACTCTTTTCAAGTAATTTATGATGAAAAAAATATTTTCTCTAGTTTATTGTGATTATTTCGATAACTTTTGATTCCCATATATGGCACAATTGTGTTGGTAAATAAATGCCTTGATTTGAGATTTTTTTGTTAATATATATATATATATATATATATATATATATATATATATATATATATTATTCAGAAGTTATTTATTATATTTTCCAGAAATAAAATTGCATATTATTGAATATAAATATTAATTTTCTAAAATAATATGGTGTCATATGTAGTAGCATTGATGATATATATGGTTAAGTGTTATTTATAGTTGTTGACTACGTGTACCTATATAGTATGTAATCCTTGTTGTGTAATTTTGGGATCGATTCCTATTATTTCTCAAATTATTTATATTTATTTCAGAATTTAAATATATTAGTTTTATATTTATTTGGTTTCGATTTAATTGGAAAGTTGGCCTAATAAGCCAATTAGTCGGCATATTTATGAGAAGTGTATTTTACCATAAATATTATGATTAAATATTACTATTAAATTTTTAAGAAATATTCCAGAATTTATGAGTTTTATTTTTAGTTTATAAAATACTACTTATATCTAATAGAGTGATTACATGTGTATGTAGAATAGCTAGAATATATATATATATATATATATATATATATATATATAATCCGTCCCCATCCACACCCTAGCAGCTTGTTCCCCGACCAAGAAGGTCATCGCGACGATCGAGCAGATCTTTTGTAAATTCTTCTGGGGGCACAAACAAGCATCACTGGGCCAGCTGGGAGGCCATGGCAACCCCGATCATGCACGGAGGGCTTGGATTCACCCAACTCAATCACACCATTAATGCATTCTCCATGAAGCTGTGGTGGAAATTACGCACGGGCGATAATCTGTAGAACATGTTCATGAAGGCCAGATACTTCAAGCATATCCACAACGATGGACAGAGCTAACAGTAGATCCTCAGCGGCTTGGCGCCGCATTTTACGAGGGCACGAATTGGCAGAACCAGCGATAAGACTTCAGCTGGGCGATGGCGACGCCAACCCTTTCCTGGAAAGATGGATCGGTGACAGTCTTATCCCTAACATTTCCAAAACCCCCAGCAACAGCAGAATCAAAGACCTGTGGAATCACTCCAATAATGATTGGAATTGGGACCGTATTCGCGATTGGTCCGGCAATGAGTCGGTGGACAGCATTCGTCAGCACGGCCTTAAAATTGGGAACGTCGTGGACAAGCTGAGATGGTCACTGGAAGTTTCTGGAGCATTCTCAGTGCGATCGGCGAGAATCGCAATCCAAAGGAATGGTCAGATCAATTTCATCGCTCGATTCTGGCATTCCTGCATCCCTATGAAATGGTCCGTCCTCCTGTGGAGAGTCACGAAACATAAATTACCTACCGATGATAACCTCAACTCCATCGGGTTTAGCCTGGCATCCGCCTGCGACTGTTGCGTCGACCGTCAGACGGAGACTATCGACCACATCTTCCGGGAGGGGAGCCTTCCCGACCAACTCTGGAGAATCCTCAATCGCAACTTCAGCATCAAGCCAGGCGTCGGGTGCTTTAAACGATCTTCTGACCCTTTGGGGCACAGCGTCTCACGGCCACCAGATCGTAGCAGCGGCCACTACCTGGGCTATTTGGAAGAATCGCAACAAAGCCAGATACGAGGGCCATCAATACACCGCCAATCAGCTAACCCGAGAAATCTTCCGCCAATGTCGCAAAAGGAGCTCCCTGTGCTCGCACTGTCCCCCTTCATTTTGGCACCCCTGCTTCTAATTGTTTTATTGGACTTAGTGGTCCCGTCCCTGTCTGTTGGCGGTATACTTTTTGTTTTGGCTTGTATACTCGTTGGGCTACAGCTTTTGGAGCCTTTTCAATAAAAAGGAGGGGGTTTCTCTAAAAATAAAATAAAATATATATATATATATATATATATATATATATATATATATATATATTTATAATTTTAGAATTTAAAGTTAATATTTTTATATTGTTAATTATTATTTTTATGTTGGCATAATAATTCATGTAGAGGGCGTATATATGTAGTTGTAAACTAGTTAGCTAGTATATGTAATAGAATCCATAAAAAGTATGTATATTTGTGGTAGATATGTTATCCTAGAATTACTATTTATTTTAGTTTATTTATATTTTAGGAGTTCATTCGCAACTACAGTTGGAGCCGGACCGTGATTTACTTTGCTTCCGATGTTCCAAGCAAGATATCTTGTCATCTTTGTACTGTTTTAAATTCATGATATTGTTCTTGTATTGCTAGTGTATTTCTCTAGTAGTGTGTTTCCAAATGAGACTTGGGGTGCCATCAATGTTGTTATCGATATTCGTGTGCGTGTATTTGACTTACGTGTATAGGAGATGTACCAGGAATATGTGAAGTTGTTTCTAAATAACTCCTATGTCTTGTCACGTTTTATTATACGGCACTTTGAGTGAGTTCATTGTGTTGGCACGGGCTTACGCACTTGACTGATCATCATTGCGAGCAGTCCATGTGTCGGTACATATGGTGATTAGATTGAGTCTAGTTAGTGACATGCATAGATATATGTATTGTCCGAGTTATGGATGTAATTTGTACAAGACATGGAAGGGAAAGACCACTATAGTAGGTATATGGGACAGAAAATTACACATCAGTCTCAATGTGCCATGTTATAGGCTATACTAGGGATATATCTGGCAGCGGCCATGAACTAGTATCTGGTACAGTCGGGAAAGTATGCTAATATATACCAGCTTTGGTTGATGCTAATGCTACTCCATTACCTATCCATACGGCCCAAAGTCGTCTTCGACGTGCATTCACTTAGTTGGAAATATTACCCAGTTATTATTCATGTATTTATTTCAGTTCATTATGGCATATTTTGGATGAAAAGAAGACAAATTTTGGAAAAGAAAATATGGGAGATAATTTTATTTCATAATTGTTCAATAGTTATATATAATGATTATAAATTACCTAATTTAAATATGATTAGATTAATTAATGTGGATAGGATTATGATTACCTAATTTGAATATGATTAGGATTAGTTCATATAAGAAATAATTTAAATTATTATAGATATAATTTCAATAGAATTAGATGTATTTAAATGAATTTATAAGATAGGGATTGGTTTGGAGGACTTCTATTAGGATTTGAATTAAAAAAATCCAGAATAGTTTAAATACTTATTGAAATATAAATTAGGATACTAGTTTAAAAATATGTAATCTACTAGTCTACTAACAAATATTCTCTTTGTTCAACCATATCCAATAATTGATTTTAAAAGTACTATTATTTTGAAATAAAATAATTTATTAATCAAAGATAAACAATCAAATAAATTTTAAAACTAGATTACTCAATTCTTAATCCAATATTTAGTCACCATAAATAATTAAAAATAATATTCGCTATTGTCAAAATAATTTAAAAGTATATTTTTATTAATCAAAAAATCTTATTTAAAATAATTTATCAATAGATTTTATTGGTTAAAGTTTGTAGTCAATAATCTAAAACTAAATCAAATCTAATTATAATACTTGATCATAATAATAATAGTTTAAAATAATATCCAATATTATCAAATAAAATTTAAAACATATTTTATAAATTCAAACAATTTGGCTAATCTTTGTCATTCAAAAATAATTACGAATTTCTTTTATAGAAACCAAAAGAATATCTATTTTCTAACACTATATGTTTAAAAATTGAAATAAAAAATTGAAAAATTTAGAAATAGGAGTTACAATCGAAACTGTTGCATGTTGTACTATAAGGAGAACAATGATAAAGATATATGTATTTTCTGTCACGATGACGGGTACAAGCCAATTCGGGGCAAAGAAAAATTAATTGTCCGAGCAAGGTTGTGCCCCTACAAATACATGCACTTTTTGCCGATCACGAAGAGATTATAGAGGATGTATATATCCGCAAATACTGCACAACACATGACATGGCATAGCAAAGAATGAAAGATGGATGAAAGAGAATTATCTCATCCTTCCGATAGAGAGGCATGAAAGCATTTTGATCAATGTCATCCTGGATTTGCTGCAAAGAGTAGGATTGTTCGATTGGCTTTATGTTCTGATGGATTCACTCCTTTCGGACAGTCAGGATCTCATAACTCTTGTTGGCCGGTAATTTTGATCTCTTACAATCTACCACCGTGGATGTGCATAAAGACTCCTTATATGTTCTTGACACTTATCATATCCGGTCCAAAAAATTCAAAATAGAACATCGATATCTACTTTTAGCCGTTGGTGGACAAGTTGAAATAATTGTGACAGTTTGATGTTCAAACGTATGATGTATCGATGGAGCAAAACTTTCATATAGAGCAATGCTCATGTAAACTATCAATAATTTTCCAGCATACGAGATGTTCGGGGTAGAGTACTCATGGTATTATGTCTTGTCCTATACGTATGGGAATGAGTAAGGCATTTTGCCTTCAGAATGAAGGAAAAGCTTGCTTTTTTACTATCACCGTGAGTTCCTTCCCGTGTTGCATCCGTGGAGAAGAAACATATATGCTTTTAGAGCTGGTAAACAGGAACTATCTCCTCTCCCATTGAGATTGACAAAAGATGTAGTTTGGAAAGAGGTAGAGGATTTGTCGATGTAATAGAAGATCCGAGAGTGGGCCATCACTTAAAGGATTCAGACACAACAAAAATTGGACAAAACAGAATATCTTTCGGGACTTACCTTATTGGAAGGACAATCTTATAAGACACAATCTTGATGTCATGCATATTGAAAAAACATATTCGACAGCATCTTCAATATGGTGATGGATATCAAAGGAAAAATAAAAGACAATCCCAAAGCAAGAAAAGAATTAGAAATTATTTACAGACATCCAGAGTTGCATTTAATACGAAGGTCCAACGGTGACTTGTCACGACCCGCACCCACTTTTTGGGATGCGAGTGCGTGCGCAAGCCATCTACGTATCAAGCGGACTCCAGCCCAACTCGAATACGCATATGATGTCCAGAAAAGGGTATCATGTCTAATATGGTAAGTTAAACTATATCTCAATCCACAAGAATAATATAAAACAAGAATGAACATTATGCTTCATGGTCTGCAGCCCACTAGCATATATGTCCGATTAGACTCCAAAAAAATAACATGAGTCTATAAAGCTAGGCTAACAAGCAGAGTACAAATAATGGGTGTGAATATGTAATCAGGAAAGATACATGAGTCTGACGCAATCAACTACCATCATGATCAGCTAACTAACTCCGTACAATCAACTTCTTGAAGAGATCATCAGGTTCTCAAGGGACTAGCAAGATACATAAACATGTCTATCTAACAGTTTATCATACATGAAGAAAATCTAGGATATAAGCAGGAAAAGACTAAGCAATACCGATACACAAATATGTGACCAACTATGCATAAATGAACTGCTGGAAGAACAACAGGTGAACACATGACAAGAGATCAACGGATAACCAAACCCTCGTTCCTAGTGTGGACTCGTAGTTTTGAACAAATAACTAACCCTCATCCCTAGTGTGGACTCGCACGTTGAACAAATAACTAACCCTCGCCCTAGTGTGGACTCGTAGGTTAGTTCAAACAGTCAACCCTCGTCCCTAGTATGGACTCGCAGGTTGAGAATAAACAAAAATGGGAATAGCAGTTCAGTTATGACGCACTCGTCCTACGATATGATATGACTCGATCAAGGTACATGTGAGAACAAATCCGGTATAAAACTGCAATATCAAACCATGAACAATGATGAAATGAACAAAACAACTAAACTAATATGCATACTATGAAGGAACACATATCACCAATCAACGAAAGAAACTAGTAATGACGTGTAACAAAGAAGAAGAATATAAGCATGTAAATAAACTGTAAAGAAAGGAAAGGTATACTTGCACCTGGTGGTAGTACGTAGAACCAACACTATCTAGTCAATCAACGAGCCACAAAAGTCAAACTCTTGCAATAATCTTCGAACGCTGAAACAGACATCACCAATGTATTTGTCATAAAAAAAATGTCTAAGTTTGATTGCCCAAAAGTCAAATTCTTGACATAGGGGCAAAACGGTAATTTTAGGTTAAAACGATATCCGTCGTTGGACCCGTTTTGTACTGAAAAGTGTGTCAGAGCCTATATGGTCTCTAAAGTCAACAAATTATATGTTTACGGGTCCGGTTAATGATACGAACCCAATCGTATGTCCAATGTTGGATTCCGATGGACCGTGCACAAATTCCTCCGTTTGGATCGGATCGCGGACCCGTCAAAATAGCGTTCCGGTCAACCTTATCAGAATCGGACCAAATTTGGCTCACAGGACCAGACAAATGACACGGTTCCAATGGCACAAGTTTCTTCACAGGGTAACGAATGTGCACGAAGTAATTAAGGTTTTATTGAAACATATGCGACTAAAAAAGCTAAAAATATCTAAAGAGAAAGGATTCTCTTTCTTATACACCAAAAAGACCATTTCCTAAGGTCTTATATGCAAATTACACATCTATAATAAATGCTATTCGACAGGACAAAAGCTATAGGAAGCCTTCACTTGAACATAGGTTATGTATTATTATTATTATTATTATTATTATTATTATTATTATTATTATTATTATTATTATTATTATTATTCTCTATGTTCTTAATGCAACTGGGCTCCACCCTTATTATTTTATTTGCTTACAAAGAACCATATGTTCTCTTCCACACGAGAGTAATATATTGAGTAACTCGATTTCAAAGTTACTGGATTTCAAAGCAAGAAAAGAATTGGAAATTATTTGCAGGCATCCAGAGTTGCATTTAAACGAAGGTCCAATGGTAACTGGATCAAGCCTTCAGACCATTTATATTGAATAAGGATAATAAATTAATAATATGCAACTAGATTTCAAAGTTAAGATTTTCTGATAATGATTACGTGTCGAATCTGCGAGATGTGACGATATAAACGAACGCTAATGGATATGGATGAAGAGTCATGATTGTCACGTGTTCATGGAGCGGTTACTTTCTATCGCTCTGAGAGAGATGCTGCCTTCTCAAGTATGGACTCTGCTGGTCGAGCTATCTATATTCTTTAGAGATTTGTGTTCAAGTAAGTTGACAGTACAACATATGTTGGAACTCGGGGACAAGATTGTATTAACATTGTTCAAGTTAGAAAGGGTGTTACTCCGGCTTCTTTGATAGTATGGAACGTTTGCCGATTCGTTTTCCATATGAAGCACGTATCGGTGCTCCCGTCCATTATAGATAGATGTATCCATTTGAGAGGTATAAAATAATTAATTACCTAGTACTAATAATTTTTTATTCAAATAATTCTAATATTCAATATATTATTTACCTACATCACCTGAAGAAGAATGTAGGCAATAAGGCTCATATAGAAGTTTCGATATGCAAAGCCTATATCATTGAAGAGGTTTCAAACTTCTGCTCAATCTAATTCGAAACTCATGTCAGAATCGGAATAGAGCACTAAGGAATGATAAAGGTGAGATCGATGCACCGAATAGTAGAATTTATACTATGTTCAATATGGGGGCAAGCCTGTAAGTGATTCTAAAGTACGGTGGTTGGAGGACGATGAGTTTGAAGCCGCTCATCGATATATATGCCTAAATAGTGGTATAAAGGAGATGGAAGATAGAAGCATGAGACACAATTTTGATATATATTTCAATTTTATACTTTTTTAGAAGTATACTAACTTTTTTCGTTATTATCATAGTACTTCTGAGCTGAGATAAAAATGGAGAGACCTAATATCGATAATGATTTTCTTGCTAGAGAGGTTTATAGAAATTTTTTGTCATAGTTCCATAATTATGTAAGAATTGTAATCATTAACCATTCTTAATTCTATAATTTGATAAAGCTTTGTCTAATGACTTTATGATACATGATGTTTTAGTTTTTTCGTCCTGATACAAAGTTGTCGAACGAAGTACTTCGAGCAATAGGTATCGGACCAAGTAAGAGGACGAAGTATTGGGATGGATATACCATTAATGGCTTCAAATTTAGAACCACTGATAGGCCTATCAATCACTCTTTTGCCAATGAAAAGGCTAATTATACAAAGAATTCTAAAGTTTGCGTGAGGGGTTCAATCTACGATGCCAATCCAAAATTTGACTACTACGGTGTTCTAAGAGATACATAGAGCCAGATTACTCTTTTGATACAAAAATTGTTTTATTTAAATGTGATTGGTTTGACACAACACCCAAGAAAGGATAGAGAATTGGCAAACAGTTCAGATTTGTTGATATAAAACAAGAAAAAGATATGGAGGTTTTGAATATTTGTGTTGGCTAGTCAAATGGTTCAAGTATACTATACGAGTTATCCTAGTCGACGACGCACTACTCGTGATTGGTGAGCTGTATGCAAAACTAAAGTAGAAAAACACATATAATATTGGAGATCTAGAATACCAGAAGGATGAGGTAATCATGCCTCAACCAACGTAAATGAGTTTGGCCAGTACTGACGATATGGAGGTTGATGTTACTGTAGAGGATGATACAGTTGACGAAGAGCTTGACATAGAAAATTTATCTCATGTAGAGGACTCTGAAATGGGCATATCGGATGAGGAAGAAGAATTGGAAGATAAAGGTGAAATTGATAGTTAAAATAAAGAAGTACAATATGAAGATAATTTGAAAGATGAAGATGAATCAGAAGATAAAGAAGATTAATACGTATTGTTTATTTCATCACACTATTATTATTGGTATCATGACATGTCAGTAGTATTTTTTATCATATCATTATTTTCTGAGTATTATCACACCATTTTTTATTTATTTTAAATTTGCATTGATTATTTGGATCATCACACCATTTTTTATTTTCTATTAGATTTGCATTGATTATTTGTATCAATACACCATTTTTATATTTTTTTCAGATTTGCCTATGGTGGGAGGAGGAGGACGTCGAGGATATTCATTCCGCCCTCCTCCTCCTTCTACTCTAGTTGCATATTGCAGAGGTGCTAGCAAGGACGACTTTATTGATGATGATGATGGTTTATCTCTGCCATTAACTCGTTCGTCAGTAGGCAGAGCTAGTCCTGATATTTTTTTCAACATCTACTCCTACTGGTGCTTCCATTTATTCGACTGATTCGACTTCTGTACCGAAGACTACACTTGTCGCTCCTACTATAGCGGATCCATATCATGGCCTGTTGGTGGACCATGTAGTATATATCCATCGACCAGGATTTGCAAATCCTCCTACTCTACCAGAGCGACCATCCAACATCAGTCGTCCCGAGCTGTGGGACGATGCAGCAACGTAAGTATATAATTATTAGTATACACATTTATTCATAATCTCTTTATTTTCTAATGGTACATTGTTTACTTATTTCAGGTTCTTTTCGCTCAAGCTGGTAGAGATTTGGGGGACTTGATCGTCAATTCCATGGTCCCTATTTGAACTTCTGGGATATCCCACATGATATGGCTAGAGATGCTAGGGGTATGCCTAAATAAGGTCATCTTTGTTTACAATATTTCTTAAATATTTGCTCATTTGTGTGTGTATTTTTTTTATTTACAGAAGTTATACTAGTGGCCGGAGCATAAAGATCAGGTGATCCATAAATGTTACAAGTCTATCGCCAATAAAAGGCTGAGGGATATGATCAACGACAAGAAGGCGTTGGCTGCACTCTCTGGATATCATCGCAAGGAGTGGTTGAAGAAGGATTTTTGGAAGGAGATAAAGAAGAAGATGGACACTCCGGCCTATAAGGCCAAGTGCGAGAAGACGAAGGTTGCCCGTGCTAAAGGTGGTCACCACACGGGTGGATCCATCCCAATTTCAGAGTATTATCGACGGATGATGAGTAGCGGATGATGAGTATTCTTATTTCTTATATATTTAATTGTTTAATTTTGATTTTTAGTTATTAATTGTTGTATAATTGTTACAGTACGATGATGTTGTCAGGATAGGCGGAGACCCGAACACCGTCGACTTTTTCAAAGTCTTTGAACGTACCCACAAATGAAAGAAGGATGGAAAGCTCGTCGATGATCGGACGACCAAATCCTATGTAAGATTCCTTTGTTCTATCTAATCACATTCTTTTTATACTTAACCTCTATTTATTTCACCTAAATAGCTAGCTTGAACTCTAAATATCCTAACCATAACCCTAATTAACAATAAAAATCAAAGACAAATCCTATAGTATCTAAAAATAGTACTTAATAGTAACTATAATACGAATATTGAATCTAAAGCTATTTACCTATATAAGTATATAAGATGTATAAGACATTAGAGTCGGATCGTTGAGGGAACGACTGTTGAGGGGAGAGGTGCTGGGACTAGTCAGCCATGTACGTCGACTTCGAGGAACGACTTGTATATACAGCATGTCAGAAGAGGGAAATGCGATACCATGTACGGTACCAGATTATTGGTATCCCAACCGTCTGTTTATTCTAGAGCTCCTCATTTACCTCTAGCTCCACCTGTAGTTACACAGCCTGATGTTATTTTTGGCACTTATAGTTTGGAGCAGTGTGTGGCATCTGCCACCCCGATTAAAAATTTGGGGATTTTTTTTCCAATTTTGTTTGACTAGATTACGGTTGATTTCTATGATCATAGGATATCATGCCTAAGCCCATAGTTGAGTTAGGACCATCTTATGGTTGGTTATATGGCTTCTAGGTAGGTTATATAAACATTTTATAGCTATTTTATAGTTTATTATGATTTTTAGATAATTTAGATAATTTTTAAATATTTATTTTGTGAAGATTTATATATTTTTATTGACTTTCATGATTTACCAAATGGCCATTCGAGATTATTTTTGGGATCCAATATTTTATTCAGGCTCTACTAAGTTATAAATATTTTCTAGAATATTCTAGAATTTTTCTGGATTTATTTAGAAATTTTGGAAATTTTTAGATAATTAAAACCTATAGAATTTATATTTTATAGACTTCTAGAATTTACTGTGCAAGCTCATGAGCATAAAATGGGCCCAATTATTTTTTTATAGGTTATAATGGTTTTTTACACTTCCTAGAATTTGTTTGGAATTTTTTGATATTTTTACATATTATTTGGAGTTATTAGATTAAAAAATGATTAAAAACTGATTTCTGGTAATTAAAAACCTATTTTCCTAAAACATTACACAGTCAGCCACAGCCAGGCCCACCTGTCAGCCACTCAGCTACGTGGGGTGGGCCCAGCTGTCATGTACTGGGGGCGGGTGAGACTGGGTCTCCGAGCCGCACCCGGAATCCAAGCCGAGCCAAGATCGAGCTTAGCTGAGCCGGCTGCTCCCTCATCCACTGGATCTTAGATGAGATATGGAGATGCTGCCATGTGGCAACTTTTGTCGCCTCAAGCTGCCTCACTTCCCTCCTCTCTCTATATATATTTACTGTTATTTCAAAAACCTAGAAATTCCAGCAGCTTTTTAGAGGAGAGTTCATCTAAGGTTCTTCAACTTCCCGAGGCGATTGCGGACAGCCCCGACCTCAGATTCATGCACCGTTTTTTTATTGGATTTGTATTGAGGTAAACTTTCAAAATTTAGAATTTATTTTCGAATATTTTGCATCAGAGTTTTTGGGGAATTATTTTAGTGTTGCTTGTCCAAAACTTGACACGTCGTACGATTTTCGAGATCTCGAAAGATTCCAAAGTCCAATTTGCGATCCATTTGAAGTTTTGGAAAGCTAACACGACGATCTTCAACATATAAATTTTCCAGAATTTTAGAGGTTCGTTTTTTATTTTATTTATTAAGTTAAACTCAGATTTGACCGATAAATTATTGTTTTGGTCACGGTTAGCTATAACGGCAATATCTTTTGACCAAAGCGTGATTTTATGGCACAGTCGATTCCAATACACTCGTGGTGCTGAAATCTACCAAATTGCACTATCTAAATATCGAGTTCATGATGTTTGACTAGATAGTCAACGACACGCCTTGATTTGTGTGCCATGGTTTTCAAAATTGGAAACATGACTTTCTATGGCCAAACTTTCTTATTTAAGTTATATTTTAGATTATATTAGATTAATTAGGTTTTTAGAGGATTTATTCTAGAATTAAATAGAATTAGTTATGTTAAACCATTATCCACTTTTTAGAATTTTTAGAGCGGGATTTTCAATATCTAACTTATGATTGTTTATGTGACGGGGTAGATCAGTCTATGACATCTTGAGTTATGACTTCATCAGCAAACAGAGCAAGGCAAGTATCATTATGACCTATGTTGTCTTTATTTTATGTTGCATGTTATTTCTTTTCTTAAATTGTTAGTCTTATCTTTTATACATTGGTGCACGAGAGTTATACTTGTTACCATAACCATACATGTTCACTTAATATTTTTGTTCAATGTTCAACCTTCAATGTTCAATGTTTAAGTTTAAAGTTAATGTTAAAGTGATCATGTTTACTTGTGAGAGAGTCGGGAGGGGGAATACAACTAGTATGCATGTGGTCTACGCAATGTACAATTTTCCCCAATGTCAATGTTGATAGCAGTTGTTGCACTTCACATACCGACTGCCGGATGTCCTAACCCGTCCACATGCAGAACACTTGTATTCTAAAACACACAGTATACGTAATTTGATTCATGTTGACATATTGTCCAGAGGTTTGTCTTATATTCGTCGTTCTCTTATATTGTCTTCGTGTCTTTATTATACCTTCAATTGTTCCATGTCATAATTGTACTCTTGGCTGTTTTTTCCAATGTATAGTGGTCCCTTTTTGCATCAGGTATATTCATCCTTTTCCTTATTGCTATTATGCATGCTTGTTTATTATATTGTGTAATGTAGTGTCATGGTGATCTTGCTCCAATCTTGATTGGATAACTATTTTTCAGCTTTAGACGACGTGGTTTGTTCCGAGGTTTATGGTGTGTATCTTGGTGACACTGACGTTACCAATGTGCCGGTTACTTCTAATGATACAGAGTAGCATATTTCTTTCTTATGCTTTTTTGTGTTATTCTTAGCTAGTGAGCTTAGCGAACTTTAGCTTCAGTGATTTTATATTTATTTTAGCGGGTTTGTTCCCGAGACTATTTTGAGTTGTAGTGGATCTTTCTTTAAATTATTTATTGAGAATTGAGTTTAATCTTTTGTTATAACTTAGTTGTGGATGATAAATGTGAACTATGTACTTGTATGGATAATGCTTATCATAGAAAGCGTACTACCACCGACACTACGGCCTAGGCTGGCCATGGACACGTCTCGTATCCAAAAAGTGGGTATGGATCGTGACAAGTTTTTATGGTGGCCCATGCAGGTCCGATTTTGCATAAGGTTACGAACTCACGGTTAGTACTTCAACTTAGTAGTACTAGCTGTGAGCCTATGAATAAAATTGAAGATAGGACTTAGAATAACTTCTAGGAAAGTTACTTCATCCACATAGAGTATTAGAGTCTAGGATCTCATCCACATACCTAACCTTCTTCCTCGATTCCATTTTCGAACTCTCGTCTGACTTCCTTGATTTGCATATTGCTTGATTCCTTTTGTCGTAATTCTTCTCCCTTCTTTCATGCTTGATAAAGGTTAGGAAGGTGACTCATACTAGGAAGACATGTTCCATTGTCCCATCATATTACTACTTTAACTCTTATCAGTTAGGTAAAATGCCTCTCGACCTAACACTCCCTTTGACCTTAACCACAGCCTTAGACAAGAAGACAATAGGACGAATGTATAGGCACAAACACCGGATGAGCTTAGATTTTATTTGAAGAACTTGAATTATTCACACCTTCTTTATCTTCTCGTGTGTACTCATAATTCTAACTGTCTTGACTAATGCTGCAATAATTGTCTAGTTTTGCAAACTCATCCATTTATCGAGCGTGTTCAAGACATATGTTATCTGGGCATGTCCACTAACGTATTGTCTAATCAGAACTGGTGCATGATAGTCTGATCAACCTAGTGCACTTGGTTCGCTCTTCGCATGATTATTCTATATGGATTGAGATATAGTTAAATTTTCCCTTTAGAATCTCAACCGCAACAATCTTGACAACTCCCTTTTAAACTATTCAATCGCCTTTGAAATCCATATTTGCAAATCGATCCCATCTTTTTGAACTCTTATTGTTTTTCGTCACCTATTTCAAAAAACAAGCACTCGAAGACATGAAGTATTCTCTTATAGCCATGATAGTTGGATATACAAAGTGTAGCTAACCATCAGCCAAGCCAAGTGACTACAGCCTTGCCTTGAATTACTCGTTCTCACCTCGATCCAAATTTATTATCGTGATCTTCTAATCATTTGAAATCAAGAATGATTAAAAAAAATTCCTTAATTGTACCCCTAACTTAGACGACTATCACACAATCTTCTCTCTGAGGAATCATGTACCCTCGATCTCTAATCATTTTATCTTATTTTCTTAAACCATCATTTACTTTTCCAAACCCTTACCAGACCAAGCTAGCACAGTTTTGACATGAGATGAATAGACTAAAGCAAGGACAAGCACTTGTGGCTGTAACACAACCCCAAGGTGAAGGTAACATGTATAGATTTTCTTAAAGCCTTTGTAGTTATAATTGATAATTAAGGTACATGCTTAGTATACCCTAGTTACCTTTGGATATTATTAAGTTTAGCTTATATTTGATTTCTTTTTCAATAATAACCCTCCCATGACTTACCGTAAGTATTGTTATTAGATTGTCATTGAAGATTGCTGGCATATATTACTATATTTATGTATAACTTATGTGTTTGATTTTTGAGGACAAAAATATTTTAAGGGGGATAGTATGTGGCATCTGCCACCCCGATTAAAATTTTCGAATTTTTTTCAATTTTATTTGACTAGATTATGGTTGAATACTATGATCATAGGATATCATGCCTAAGCCCATAGGTGAGTTAGGACCATCTTATGGTTATATGGCTTCTAGGTTGGTTATATAAGCATTCTATAGCTATTTTATAGTTTATTATGATTTTTAGATATTTTAGATAATTTTTAAATATTTATTTTGTGAAAATTTATATATTTTATTGACTTTCATGATTTATCATATGGCCATTCGGGGTTATTTTTGGGATCCAGTATTTTATTTAGGCTCTACTATGTTATAAATATTTTCTAGAATATTCTAGAGTTTTTCTGGATTTATTTAGAATTTTTTAAAAAAATTAGATAATTAAAACCTATAGAATTTATATTTTATAGACTTCTAGAATTTACTGTGCAAGCCCATGAGCAAAAAATGGGCCCAATTATTTTTCTATAGTTTATAATGGTATTTTACACTTTCTAGAATAATGGCGAATTGGAAAATTCACAAATATTTGTCAATAATCCGTCGTTAAACGGTCGGAAGATTCACCGACGGGAAAAAAATGTTGCTAATGCGTCGCTGAACCAATACAGCACTAATTCGTCGCTGCAACGACCACTTATTGACGAAAATTTCGTAGTGACATTTACCTTAATGGCGCCTCTTTTTCGTCGGTATTCCATCAGTAAAAGATAATAGCGACGAAAATATTAGGTTTAGTGACAGATATTTACTTTGCTAATTAGCTGTATTTTTGTAGTCTTTTGAATAAATAACACGAAATAGGATATATATATATATATATATATATATATATATATATATATATATATATATATAGAAAAAAATATATATATAGAAGAAAAATATATATATATATATATAGAAGAAAGTAATTTTTATTCTGGCCCGGAGGCCTACAAATCCAGCCCGAAGGCTATATCCCGACGTGAATGCCATATCATGGCCCGAATACCTCCTCCACCTGCACTTGCATCGCACAAAACCGCACTCGCACCTGGCTATCGGACTGCATCCTGTCCACTCCAAATCGCACCGCACCCACCTCACTTTAATTTCCACATCAAAAAATTTAATTGCTTCATCCATTGCTCGAACCTGCACCTCTTGGGGGTTATGCCTCACTCTAACAACTTGTTTTATATTTTTTTTGGAAAGATAAGATTTATTGAAAAAGAAGAGGGATACAGCACAATGACCCGGGTCCCACAGGCAAAAAACCCAGTCCAAAATTCAAAAAACAAAGGAAAACCAACGGGCAGGAACGGGCCACGCGTCCCAAAGGAAGCATGTGTCCCGATGGGGACGGGGCCCGAGGAGGCGCGTGTCCCAAAAGGGGACGGGGACCGAGGAGGCGCGGGGCCCGAGTTGGGGGAGCGAAGCCCGAGGGGGCACAGCCCGAGGGGGCGCCTCGGGACAGGCGAGCGCGAGTCCATGGAGGGAGACAGCCACTCCGGGGAGGCTGCGACGCCGGGAAGGGGGCGGCCACGCCGAGCATCAACAGGGGGCGAGTTCGCAGAGAGCGGCCGGTGCTCCGGCGAGGGGCCAGACCGAAGATGAGGGAGCGCCTACGGCCGTAGTAGGCCGAAGAGGGCGGTGCACAGAGGGGGACGCGCTCCACGAGGGGTGAGCAGCCAAACGCGACGCTCAGCCGGCAAGGAAGGGAACACTACGGGGGGCTGAAACCACGACGAGGGCTAGGGACGCTGCGGGGGCGGCGTCCTGCCGGCGGGAGGAGACAAGAAGGAAAGGAGGCGAAGGGAGTCCTACAGCCAGGAGAGGGGGCACGGACAGGACCTCACCGGAGTTAGACGGAGGGAACCGGAGGTCCGGGAGGCCTAGACGGGGGCGCCGGCCACACGAAAGGAGCTGGGAAGACGGCGTGGAGGTCGGGAGGCAGAGTGCACCATGGGCAGGGGCAGGCCCTGGTGGCGTGTGGCGGGAGGGACGCCTCCGCGGGGGCGCCGTGAGCCGGGGGAGGAGGGGGTCCGAGGGATGCAACCAACTCGCTTGGGTGGCGGTCAAGGGTGCCGACGCCGGGAGAAAGGAGAGGTAGCTTGGAAGAGACGGGGAAGGACTACGGTTGGAGGGGGAGGGGCATCCACCGTAGTCGGGAGAGGGGGAGGAAAGCCCTGGGGAGCCGAGGCATATGCTGGGAGCAGCCTGAGGACGGCCTCGTCCGTGGGGGGTACGCAGGCCAGGTGGCCGGAGGCCACCAGTATGCCGGAGGAGGCACTGCCGAGGGAAGGGACAGCCCGGAAGGGGAATGGTGGGGAGGGACAGGGGGCAGGGGACGACTCCGACGGAGGAAGGGCTGGAGGAGGCAACCAAGGCGGGCCAGAACGCTGCTCCGGCGGACGACCGAGAAAGGACTGGGACGGAAGGGAGCCAAGGGTGGCGGTTGGCGGAGGAGGGCCGATCTGTCAGCGTCTGGCCCTAGATCGTCGCTGACGCCTGGGACGACGACAGCACCGGGGGGGGGGGGGCGGAACGGCGGGGGAGCGCCGGGAAGGAAGGTGGGGATCCCTATGTGGAGGAGGGATCCACAGGGTATAGGTTGACCAACCATGGGAGGTCGGGTGGCGGGCCGAGAGGGGGCCGCCGAGAGAGGGAGTAGGAGAGGGAAGGAGGCCAGGGGCCGCAGACGAGAAGGGAAGACCCTCCGGCCACCCACCCACAAGGAGGAGGGGATGGCGGCTCCGAGCCAGGGGGCACTCGCCTTGCTTTATATATATATATATATATATATATTTTTTGCTTTATATATATATATATATATATATATATATATATATATTTATATATATATCCTCACCCGGAGCTGAGTCATAACTCCAGAGCAAAGTGCTTTTGTTAAGGGGAGAGAGATTGTGGACAATATCATTATTGCTCAGGACATGGTGGCTTCTATGAAGGAACCCAATCATGGTGGAAATGTTGCTATTAAGCTGGACATGCAGAAGGCCTATGACAGAGTCAATTGGCATTTCCTCCTGCGGGTTCTTCGGAGATTTGGCTTCAATGAGGTCTTCTGTGATATTATATATCGTCTCCTGGCGGATACCCGGTATGCGGTTCTTATCAATGGTGCTCCTTCTGAGTTCTTCTCGGCGTCTAGAGGGATCCGGCAAGGGGACCCTCTATCCCCGGCTCTCTTCATTATTGCTGCGGAGGTACTCTCTCGGAACCTCAAGCTTCTTCAAGACACAGATAGGAGATCTTCTTTTCACACTCCGATTGGGGGACCGCGTATCTCGCACCTGGCTTATGCGGACGATGTTATTATTTTTACTTCGGGGGATATTGCCGGATTGCGTGCTCTCCAGCAAGTATTGCAGAGATATGAGGCTGTTTCTGGACAGAAGATAAATTATTCCAAATCGGCCTTTTATACTGCGACACCATTGGGTGAGGACCGTGCTCGGACTTTCTCTACTCTCTTCGGATTTAGTACCGGTACTTTGCCGTTTTCTTATTTGGGATGCCCATTAACATGCGGGAGAAGGAATGCGGGGATGTTCAGTTATTTGTTGGATAAGATTCGCTCGAAGCTGACGGGTTGGCAGAACAAGATTCTTTCTCCTGGGGGTAAGTTGGTCCTTATTAAGAATGTACTTTCATCTATACCTATGTACACATTGGCTGCATGTTGTCCTCCCCGGGCAGTTCTCAGGACGATTGAAAGGATGTTTGCGGCTTTCTTCTGGGGTAGCAAGGATGGGGTGGCTAAGAGGAGCTGGCTGGCGTGGCGGTTCGTTACTCGGACTAAGTTCGAAGGAGGCCTTGGGATCAAGGGCTTGAGTGATATTGTGGATGCTTTTTCTATGAAGCTTTGGTGGAAGTTGAGGCATGGGAAGGGCCTTTGGGTGGAGCTTCTTAAATCAAAATATTTTCGTAAGCGTCATCCTTGTGATGCGTTTATGACTTCCAAGGGCTCTCATATTTGGCGACGAATTTTGCGGGGGAGGAAATTGGCGGAGCCGTACATCTCTTTTAGACTTGGGCGTGGTGAGGGATCAGTGAGGTACGAAGATTGGATTCCGGGGGGCCCTCGGTTGGATAGTGTTGCTATTCCTTCGGCTCAGGAAGTGTCTTCGGGGACCAGACGAGGAACGGGAAGACGGATTCGGCAAGAGAGGGAGTCTGATTCGTCAGTCTTACAGAGCTTGGGCACCGGGGAGCTTCCGAGGTCGGCTAGATTGGTTGGGAGAAGGGTGGTGCTTCCCCAACGTACGGTGACTGTTCGGGCACTCTCGGATAGGGGAAGGAAGATCAGAGATTCGAGGGCGAGGAATTCTGATAATGGTGGTCTGCCTATCCGCTCCTTTTGGACAACCACCGGATGGGATCTGTCTTTGTTTATGGAACAGTTTGGAGTAGAGGCAGCGGGACGGCTCAGAGAGGCGAATCTGACTTGCACTTCGGATCCTGATTCATTGGTTTGGGGTGAGCGAAAAGGTTCTTTCACGATGGCAGCGGCTTGGAGATGTTGTCGGATCTCTCACCCTACATCATCACTTTTTTCTAATTTATGGGACAAGTGTATTCCGACAAAGTGGAGCATTCTGATGTGGCGGGTTTGTCACAATCGGCTTCCTACTGATGACAGTATTCAGAAGATTGGCTTCCATCTGGCATCCAGGTGTCACTGCTGTTAGGATGGGCATGGGGAGACCCTTCAGCATATATTTTTCCACGGGGACCTTGCTATGACGGTGTGGTCTGCTTTCCGGGGTTTCTACAAGGCTCGGATGCATAGTGACTTTCTAGTCTTTCTTCAAAGGTGGTGGCGGGTTCAGGACAGTCATCATCGGAGATCATTGGCTGGGGCGATCATTTGGGTGCTTTGGAAGAAAAGGAACAAGCATCGGTTCGAGGGGCGTGGTGCTGGGTCGGCCTTTTTGGTTCGGAAGGTGAAGCGACAGTTTCGGAAGTCTCTCTCCAGTTGTCGACATCTTCCGACAATTCCTCATTGGGCTTTAGAGTAGAGTTTTTATTTATTTCTTTGCCTGTGTTACCATGAGGTCGGATGTAATCATTACCCTCGTTTATCAATAAAGGTAACAGTTCCTCCAAAAAATATATATATATATTATATTATATTATATATATATATATATATATATATATATATATATATAAAGCAATCACGACGTGCAAAAAATGCCTTAATAGATTCTTTCACGACGTTAATTTTAACTTTTTAAGGTATCCATGCAAGTCCTAAAACACTATTTGTGGCACGCATTGTGTGCCATAAAAGGTTTGTATTATTTATGGCTTGGCTAATACAGTGCATGGTTATACACCATGAATAGTCAACTATGGCATGCTTTGCACGTTGTGAAAGAGATTAGGCAACACGCATATTACACTACAAAAATACTGATATTTAGCGATGGAAGAATCTATCGCTAAATAATGTTATTCCATCGCTAATATTACAATTTGTCGACGGAATGCCATAAAAGCTGGTAACTTTTTAAATAAGGGCGAATACGACACTAGATTAGACGTTGTATAAAGTGATTTATGATACCGCATTCGCACCTATCTATCCGGACCACATCCCGTCTGCTCCAAGTTGCGCTGCACCCGTCTCACTTTAATTCCCACATCAAAGAATTTAAAGTGCTTCTCCCGTTGCTCAAACATGCAAACCCTTGGAGAAAATATGCCTTACTCTAACCACATGATATATATATATATATATATATATATATATATATATATATATAAAATATATATATATATATATATATATATATATATATATATATATATATATATATATATATATATATATATATATATATATATATATATATATATATTAAACAGAAAAAAAAAAAAAATATATATATATATATATATATATATATATATATATATATATATATATATATATATATATATTAAACAGAAGCTTTATTGAGGGAATAGGCACAAAATGCCGAAGCCTATACAAAAGAGCACGCTGGCGCGGCAAAACTATTGGAAAGGAAAACTGCTAGAAGCGCACACACAAAAGAGGGGGAGGGCGGCCTAAGCCAGGGCCTCCTAGAACAAGTTGGAGATATGAGAGCAGCGCCTTCTAGCTTTGGTGCATTGTCTGATGACTTTGTTGTACAACTGTGTAGGGGGAATTGGCGCCCTTCATATCTGTATTTGTTCCTGTTCTTCCAAAGTACCCAAATTCCGGCGGCTGCGATGATCTGATGTCCGTGGGAGCGGCTCCAAAAGTCCAGGAGATCGCAGAAGCCCCCAATCGGAGGACCCATGTTGAGCTTGTTGTGAAGCTTGTACCAAATGCCTGCAGCCAGATCTCCCGTAAGAAGGACGTGCTCAGCTGATTCCATCTTGTGTTCCTCGCAGCAGTGGCATCGAGAGGCGAGTCTGAAGCCCATAGATCCAATGATGTCGTCCGTCGGGATCTTCCGGCGAATAGCACGCCAGATGAGGATGGACCATTTGATTGGAATGCATGTCTGCCAAAACTTGGCGTAAACGGTGTTCGGTACCCCGCTGCCTCTGGCCATAATCCTGGCGGAAGCCAAAGTGAATGTTCCACTCGGGTTGGGGGACCATCTCCAAGTGTCGTTCGTGTCGGTAATCCGTAGATTAGCATCAAGGAGACAGGTAGCCGTTGGCTGGCCTAGCCACTCTCTGACCTTCCTCCAATTCCATTCGGAACTGTCCTCCCATAGGTCTTTAATAGTGCACCCCAGTGGGGTTAGAGTGTTGGGGTAAATGGTATGTTCTCCTAACCACCGCTCTAAGCAAGCCGAAGATCGGTCGTCTCCCAGCTGGAGATGGTAAAGGGGTTCGGCGGTGATACGGTCCCGAATAATTCGGCGCCACGATGTCGAGGATCTACTGTTGGAGCTCGCTTCCGACAGTTGGGAGAATCTGGAGTACCTGGCTCTCATGAACTTCGTCCATAGGGAGGTCTCCGTGCGCAATTTCTAACACAACTTGAAAGAACAGGCGTCCGCTATGTGGGCAAGTCTGCTGAATCCTAGGCCGCCTTCTTCCGTGGGTTTAGCCATCGTCTCCCAGCTAGCCCAGTAATGTTTGTCCTTACTGTCGCTGTGCCCCCAGAAGAACTTGGCGAATAGGGATTCGAGAGAGTGGAGCACCTTCATGGGAGGGGAGCAAACGGCAAAGGTGTACATTGGGATAGACGATAGAACATGTTTGATGAGAATTATTTTCCCCCCTGGGGATAATGTTGCGTTGTGCCATCCTGCGATGAGTTTGCAGATTTTGTCTACAAGGTGCTCGTATATACAGAAGTTGGCCTTACTGTACACCAGCGGGCACCCGAGGTAAAGGAAAGGGGGGTAGACAGTGCTGAAGGAGGTCATGTTGGTGAGCAGAGTGGAGCGGGTTCTGTCGGCTTTGTGGTGGGTATAGATAACACTTTTGTTGTTATTGACGCGTTGACCGGAGCAGGTGGTGTATCTGGCAATAGTATTCAAGACTACTTCGATCGATCCGTTGTCTCCAGATGAGAAGATGAGGATGTCGTCCGCATAGGCCAGGTGAGTGATAAGAGGGCAGTCGGTGGTAGTGTAGAAGTGGTTGAAGGAAGACATTCTGGGCATACTGTTGAGGCTTCTGCTAAGGGCTTCAGCCGCAATTATAAAAATGGTAGAAGAGAGCGGATCCCCCTGTCTGACCCCGCGGGTGGATCTAAAGAAGCCCACAGCCTGTCCATTGATGACGGTAGAGAACCTCGCATTGTTGATAGATCTGAAGATGATGTCAATCCATGGTTCGGAGAAACCAAATGCCCTGAAAACCCATGTCTAGTTTGATGGCCACGTTCCTCCCCCTCGACAGAAACTTCATGCACGTTATCATCTCTTGTGCAAGGAGGATGTTGTTTGTAATGTTGCGGCCTTTGACGAACCTGCTTTGCTCTTCGGAAATGATTTTAGGAAGGAGATCGGACATCCGGTTGGCGACGATCTTAGATATGATCTTGTTGGTGAAGGTGCAGAGGCTGATCGGGCGGAAGTCTTTAAAGGTTTCCAGATTGTCTTTCTTCGGGATAAGGATGATGTTGGTACAGGAAATCGAATTCGGATAACTGGCCCCTTGGAGAAAGGCAATCGTGGCTTCTATTAAGTCAGTTTTGATGGTGTCCCAGCAAGCTTTGAAAAAGACTCCGTTGAAACCGTCTGGCCCCGGGGCACTGTGTTCGTTGATGGACCATACCGATGTCTTAACCTCCTCCTCCGAAGTGGTAGCCATCAGGGTTACATTGTCGCTATCGCTAATTAGGGAAGGGATGACCGATAATAGCGTTGCGTCTTTTATGACCCAATCTTTGGTGAAGAGATTGGAGTAGAAGTGCACCGCCGTAGCCTGAATATCGGCCTGGTCCTCTACCAGGTTGCCGTTGTCGTCGAGAATGCGGTACAGTTTCAATTTGTTTCTGCGTCCTTTGACACACGCATAGAAAAACTTGGAGTTCCAGTCACCATTAGTATCCCATGTCGATCTGGCTTTTTGCCTCCAGAATTCATTCTCCACTCTCAGCCTGGATTTAAGAAGAGCTCTGGCGAGGTTGATGGAGGCGCGGGCCTCTGGGGAGCGGTTGATGACGAAAGAGGACTCCGTGCGGGTGACGTCGACCTCCGCTTCCCTGATTGCTTGGAAGATGTTGCCGTAGGCCTCTTTGCTCCAGGACGAGAGAGCTTTACAAGTGGCTTTGAGCTTGGCCGCCATCCGGGCCAAATGGTCGATAGCCGAGGCGGAATTCCAAGCAGAAGTAACGATATTCTGGAATTGGGGGGATGACGCCAAAAGTCTAGGAAGCGAAAAGCTTTCTTGTTGCTGGTGTGAATGTTGCTGATTTGGACAAGAAGAGGGGAGTGATCCGATTCTGTGGAGTTCAGATGTGAGAGGTTGGTGATCAAGCCCATGTCGGCCCAGCAATCATTAATCATCGCCCGATCTAAACGGGAGTACTGTCGCCGATGCCCGTCCTGCATGTTGCACCAGGTGAACGCACTGCCGTGGAAAGGGATTGGGGTGAGGTTCCCGTGAAAGGTAAAGTTGTTAAAGTCATCCATCGCTGGCTGGAGAGGGGGCGACAGCCAGACTTCTCCTCGCTGCTAGACACCGTGTTGAAATCACCGATACAAAGCCACGGAAGCCATGGGGATGAACCCCCAGAAGGGCAGCCCAGAGCAATCTGTGCTAGGGGATGTTGCAACTTCCATGGACTGTAGAGAGGATGGCACGGGACTTTGGGGCCGGGTGTTCGACCCAACAAGTAAGGGCCTGGGGCGAGTCATAGATGATGCCGAATTTGAAGTCTTAAGTGAGAAGGATCTAGATGTCATGACCACCGGCGATGGCCTGCGGGAACCCTAACTTGAGTTGAGTGGCTTTGATTCTTTTTTGAGGGATTTTTGGTTCGATAATGATTAAGAGGTCTATGCGATGAGTCTTTTTGAGGCTGAGGATTCTGTTTATCGTCGGTTTGTTGCCGAGTCCCCTTACATTCCATGAGATGATGTTAAGCATTGGATGACGAAATGGGATGGGGGTGAATGTGCTTCGTGGCTGACCTGGTAGTCCTTGCCGACATCTGCTTTTTATTGTTTTTGTTCTTCTTGGAAGAGGTTTTTTTGGTAAGTGAGCTGGTGGGCCCATTGTTTTCGGTATCTTTGTTTGTTTGTCCCTGATTGCTGCTTCCTCCGTCAGTGGCGGTGAAAGGTGGATCGTTGTCTTGTTCTTCCAGGGCGCATAAGGGGTTGCCTCGGTCCAGAAAGCCAGCTTCTTTGGCTTGCCAAAATCTGCCGGTTAAAGTATGGTTGAAACTGGTTTGAGCGTCCTTTGAGTGGGTGGGAGGATGTCGGGGGGGGGCTCTGAGTCTGCCCTAGGGAAAGTCGGGTCGGCTGTGTGGTGCTTGGGATCAGCGTTAGGAGACTGATGTTCCTCACTGCTGTGCGTTGTTCGTAGACGAATCCTCTCCAAGTTGATGACGGTTGGCGGGTGGTTAGGTGGAGGAGGAGTTCTCATGGTGTTGTGGTGGGGTGATCTCGGGCAGGTTGGGGGGTTGGGGGATGAGGGCACTTTCGATGCATGGATGGCTTGTGAGACCGCTGGTCTCAAGGGAATTTTGTTAACCGGTAGTGGTGGAAGGGGGTTCACTGGATTCATTGTTGGCATCATCGGGATTTGTGCCTGAGAGGAGTTCGAACAAATTATGGAGGGAGAGGATGGAGGGAGTGAATGGGATGATAGCTGAGCTGGTCGTGGCGGTTGTATGCGGGTAGTGGCTAGACCGAGCCTCAATCTGAGGGAGGGGTCAGGATTGGATTGATGGATGATGATGTCGGGGGCTCTTGAGGCATTCAATGCACGTGGTGTGCGCGGGATTTTCTTTTTTAGTTCGGGGTGGGCGCGAAAGCAATGCTGGATTAGGTGTCCGCTCATCTGGCAGTGTTTGCAAAATATGATGTTGTTGTCGTAGACCAGCGGTTGGCTATGAGTTTGATCTCCGAGCTCGATCTTTATTAGTTTAGGGGGATCGTTCGTGAGGTCTAGCTCTGCACATATCTTCGCGTAGTTGCCACACATATCCTAGCACACCTCTATTTTGCCTCTTGGCTCAACCAGGGGAATATCCCTCTAGCCTATTGGTGCCCCCGGGAGACTCTCCCCCTTGCCTTTTATCACACTTTGGGGACTCCTCCCCTAGCCTCTTGGCACATCTTGGGGATCCCACCCCTACCCTATCTGCGCCCTCTCACCCAGGGCCCCTCACCGGGAGTGAGCTTTCCGGGGCAGCTCCCAAGTTGGCACAACCAGGCTCTACTTCCCGTCGAGACCCTACCAGGCTCAGCTCTCCTGAGTTGGCGCAACCTGGCGCCACCCCCATTGACCCTTCAACGCTCCATGCGTCGCCATCTTTTTCTCTTCTTTACGACTCCAGAAGTTGCTTCCCGCCGAAATTCATCCCCCCTCATTCTCTCTCTGATGTTCCCCCCGGCGCCACCCCCCCGAACTTCCCCAGCTACGCCGAGGTTCTAAGGCCCGATCGAGGAAGGATTTTTTTGGCGGTGCCGGTGGAGATCCAGCTTCCGGACTTAGAGTTTCTGTCCACATCCGACGACGAGCCCATCCGGGTCCCCTTCGCTGCGTCGGAGATATCCTCCCTATCCTCTTCTTTCTCTAAGTCGTTCTGCTCAAATTCAGATCCGGATGTCCGAAGATCTCTATCGCCTCGGAAGCCGTTGCCAAGTGGGGCCTCTCCGCAGCCTACCGGGTAGCTCCGCTCGACCCCAAGCATTTGTTATTACACCTCTCATCTAATTCGAACTACACGATAGTCCGGACCAAGGGCACAGCCAGAATGGGCACGCAGATTGCTAAAGTGGTCAAATGGTCCCCCGAATTCAACACAAAAATTGACTCAACAATCATTTCGACATGGATCACCCTTCCCAACCTTCCTCTGGTCTGTTTCCCTGCAGCTGCTCTCAAACGGATTGCCAGCTCCTTCGGGACCCTGGTACCCATCGCTCATATATATATATATATATATATATATATATATATATATATATATATATATAAGAAGCCATCATGACGTGCAAAAGATTCTTTAATAGATGCTTTCACAATGTTAATTTTAACTTTTAAGGTATGCATGCAAGTCGTAAAAGACTTCTCATGGCACACATTGTGCGCCATGAAAGGTTTGTATTATTTAAGGCAGGGCTAATACAATGCATGGTTGTACACCATGAATAGTCAATTATGGCATGGTTCGCACGTCGTGAAAGAGATAAGATGACACGCATACTATGCCATAAAAATGGTAACTTTTTACAACATGGGCTAATACATCACGAGATTACACGTTTATAAAGTGATTTACGGCGTGCATTACACGCAATGAAAACCATTTTCCTTGTAGTTGAAGATGGGCGACAAGACAACTGATACAACTATTGGCATCGGTAACTAATATAGCTTAGCGAGAAGCTCGTTCTCATACAATTTGGTATTGATGGAAAATTTGGCTCGGGTGATGTTTGTTGTAATATATTTACAAAGATTGGAAGCTTATGAAAGGTTACTGAGTACTGGCTCGCGAGGAGATATATATTGTGTTATGGGATCGAAGGGTATTTGATAGGAGTTTGTAGAACGTCTAGAACTTGCTAAGGAGGATTTTGAGATGATTTGAGGGATACATAGGATTTATTTCATCAGGACAAAGAGATGAATGGCGATGCGTCAAAGTTTGAGGGACAATTTGTCGGTCCCATGACAACATATCAATATCTTGGTGAGGGTCCTCATATGAATCCAATTTTGGTTAAGGGTAATGTGCCAAATCTTAATAGAGTGACATTGATTTTAGTAGTTCGAAGGCATGAAGGAGATCAAGGGATGCATCGATCCAACTAAAGATGAGACATATATGTATACTTTAATTTTCATAGTTTAGGAGATTATGGGTTACCGACGATATGCACATTGCATGAAGTTCTGCTCATGGATGTATGTGTAAGGAAAAATTTAGTGTCAGACACGAAGATGCGAAGGTTTAGGAGCTTGAATCTCAAGGAAATGGTACAGTCCGCTTGGTTGAGCTAGCCAAGGGTGAGGAAGTTCAACGGAATAGGAGCATGTTCCGATGAAAGACGAAAGTCGAAGACATGCAACCAAAACCTATGGTGAGGCTAGTAGTCGGGAACTTTGATATAATTGGTCTAGTTATTAATGTCAATGTGATCCCAATTATTTGGGGGTACTACATCTAACAGCAAGCATCGACGTAGTAGTAGTCGAGAAGATGGAGACAAAAAATATGCAAAGCAGTTCGAAGGATTCATGACCAATGACAAGGGTGAAGCATGACTTTATCGTTGGGCGATAGGCATGAAGTTCAATTGAAAAGTCATGGGGCCAACACCTCTCATCAAACTATAGGAAAAGTTTGTTGAAATTCCAACCTCGATTCTAGAAGTGGGGTGACATTTTAGTGTATCATGGAGCTTTAAAGGAAGTTGCAACAAAGATGCCAAAGTATTGGTAGTAGAATCAGAGCTCAAACCGAGCCAAACAGCACGACACTACACTGGCAGTATACTGTCAGAATACTGATTTTGTCATTTTTTTTCAAGAACCTACTTTGGTGTTCCCACAGCATACTGGGGATATATAGACATTATACCACCAACATACAACCCACGAAAATTTAGAACGATTTGGCCCACTTTCAGTATTGCTTTGTGCCATGGATCAGATCTGGATAGCCATTATTAGGGTGAGGCTAATTTAGGATTTTTTTTATCATAAATTATAATTTCTTAGCCTATTTAAAGGAGGCTAAGGGTTTATGTTCTTATTGAGGAGATTCAAGAAGACAATCAACGAATATCTAAGAAAAAGTTCATTCTTTGTTATTCAATTGACGCACTCTACAAAACAGTTAAAGAAGAATACCTCTTCGAGGAATCATTAACTCCGTCCAGGTGGATCGTCACATGGTTGATGAATGATTTTATTGTGTAATCATTTGTCTTCTTCTTGAGATTTATGAGAGGTTGAACCTTGTGACAAATGGTACATACAGTTGTAATCAATCTTTTATTTGTGAGAAAATAAGATTGTGACTTATAATTATGTTTGATGTGTCTTGGTTCTTACATAGAGGTTAGAACTTGTTATCTTCCCAGGGTCGACAACTAGGGCGAATGCCCAGAGCTCACAGATCGGGCGGGCCCAAAAAAAATTAGTTTACACATTAATAATCTTGTATCTAAAATAGAATGAGTATATTCCATGTGCCCCTTTTAACACAAAATAGATGTGGTGTATTTGTTATAAAGGTAAACTTTAACACTATAGAGAGTGGGTGGGGTTCCCAACCTATGTGGAGAAGACCTCGGAGTGCGACGAGCGCTGTTTGTATGTTAGAGAAGCTCGGAGACGTGATGAGGCCAATCGGAGATGGAGAAGAAGCTCGGGAGCCACCATACAACCTTCTGGAACATGGGAGGCCAAACTCAGGTCGAGTTCGGTCCCATGGTGTACAAAACAGTTTTGGAACACCCACACAGAGTTCTGGCCGAACTCTGTGTCGTCAGGCGGAGGCTAATTTTAGGATGTTTTTACACCGTTGGATCGTATCCTACGATCCAAATTTTGCTGTAGGATTAGGGGGTTTACATATGGTTTTTCCTAACCCTAATCATATAGATCAGAGAGAAAGAAAGAAGGAGGAGGCAAGAATGCCATTGCAATTTTGGGAGAGAAGAAGGATTGAAGGCCATTTTCGAAGGGGGATCGTGTTCGGATAATCTCTACTCGTCTTCTTTGTTCTTCGTAGCCTTGTAATCAATATTTTTTGCTTCCAAGTGTTGTCGGGATCCGTGATGGATCGAGAGAAGTTTGTAGAGGGTGTACTCTTTTATTTCATTAGTGAAGGCTTCTCAAGGGTTGGACTCCGATCGTTCCGTGGTTTTTTTCCGCAAGAGTTTTCTACGTCAAAAATTCTCTATGTCTGCATTGATTGTGTTTTGTTGTTTGGTTCGTGTGTTGTATTGCTCGGTTCTCTCGCAGGTACTTTCTAGTTTGGGGAAAGATTTTTGCGTTTCTTTTTCAACAAAGTAGTATCAGAGCCAGGTTCTAGAATTCAGAAGGGTATCAGGAGTTGACAGAAAAACTAGAGAGGAGAGATGAACATGAAGCCGGTGCGCATAGTGAACCTGAACGGCACCAACTATCATTATTGGCGGAGAAAGATGAAAGATTTATTATTTGTCAAGAAGCTGCATCTGTACGTATTTTCTTCCGAGCGACAAGTTGATAAATTCGAAGAGGAATGAAAATTCGAGCACATACATGTGTGCAGATACATCAGGCAGTTTGTTGACGAGAATGTGTACATCCACGTTGCCAATATTGAGCACACGAAGACGTTATGGGATAAGCTGGAATCTTTGTATGCGAAGAAGACCGGGGTAAACAAGTTGTTCATAATCAGGACGATCAATGGGTCTGTGGTACAAAGATGGAGCATCTATTACGGATCACTTATGTGATTTCCAGAGTATGGTTGACCAGCTATCTTCGATGTAAGTCAATTTCGATGACGAGGTTCAAGGATTATGGCTGATGTGTATATTGTCTGACTCGTGGGAGTCCGTACGAGTATCTATGATCACTTCTGCTCCAGAAGGCGTGGTCAGTCTGGAGTTTGCCAAAAGTGGGGTGCTGAATGAAGAGATGCAGAGACATTCTTAGGGCACTTTATCCACATCCTACCACTCAGAGGCACTAGTTTCAGAGAGCCGCAGAAGGGACAAAAGCAGGGATCTAGGTGGTGGCAGAGACAAGAGCAGAGAAAAATCTAAGGGTCGGTACGAGGACTCAGTGTGTTACCATTATGGCAAGAAGGGCCACATCAAGCAGAACTGTTTCGCTTAGAAGAGAGAGAAGAAGGGCGATAAGGGGAAGCAAGATAAGAACACTAAAGCGATGGCCTCAATACATAGAGGTGATGTGATCGTTGTAGGTGATGAGGTTATCATAAACCTTGCCTGCGAGGACAATTCTTGGCTGGTGGACTCTGGGGCTTCAACGCACGTATCTCCTAACAGGGTACTATTTGCCACTTACACGATAGACGATTGTGGAGTGTTGAAGATGGGAAATAGAGATGTGTCGATGGCGGTTGCCATTGGAGATGTACATTTTATTACGAAAACGAGTACAGTTCTTGTTCTCAAAGATGTTCATTATGTCCCTGATATATGTTTCAACCTGGTGTCGGTTGGAAGGTTGGATGACGAGGGATTCTTCAGTCTCTTCGAGAATAGTCAGTGGAAGCTTTCCAGAGGTTTAATGGTGATTGCCAGAGGAAGCAAGAAGTCCAGTCTCTACTATATGGAGGGGAGAGCACAGGGGGCACATGAGGTGAACGCAGTTTCTGATACGTCTAGCGAATTGTGGCATAGGCGGCTGGGCCATATCAGCGATAAGGGGATGAGCTACTTGTTGAACAGGAAGGTAATTCTAGGACTCAAGTCTACAAAGTTGGAGAAGTACACGCACTACTTAGCTGGGAAGAAAAATATGGTATCTTTCCAAAGTCATCCAAGTTCAAGGAGGCCGACGTTGCTCGAGTTGATTCACTCGAATGTGTGCAGTCCTATGAAGGTAAAATCTATTGGTGGTACTTCTTACTTTGTAACTTTTATTGATGACTGTTCCAGGAAGGTTTGGGTCTATGCCTTAATGACCAATGATCAGGTGCTGCCCACTTTCAAAGAGTTTCAGACCTCTGTTGAAATAAAGACGCACAAGAAGTTATTGTGTGTTCGATTCGACAATGACGGCGAATACATTGGTTCCCTTGATGCTTATTACAGAGAACAAGGGATACGACACCAGAAGACTTCGCCCAAGACACCTCAACTCAATGGTGTAGCGGAGCGCATAAATTGGACACTGATGGAGAGGGTACGATGTTTGCTGTCAGAAGCAAATTTGTTAGACAGTTATTGGGGTGAGGCTCTTCTCACAGCTGCTTATGTTATTAATTTATCTCCTAGTGCTCCTTTGCAGGGTGATGTGCCTGACAAACTATGGTACGACAAAGAGCCGTCATACAATCACCTCCGAGTGTTTGGTTATAAGGCCTTCGTGCATGTACCGAAGGACAAGAGGTCTAAACTTGAGCCAAAGACGAGACGGTACATCTTTCTCGACTACGGTCGGGATGAGTTTGGCTATAGACTCTATGACCCAGTGGAAAGAAAGCTCTATAGAAGCAGGGATATGGTATTCGTCGAGGATCAGACCATGACCAATACTCAGGATTTCGAGATGCCTTCTGAGGCTGAGGAAATGCCTGAGTTAGAGTTATTTCGCTTCGAGTAGTTTCTAGATGACGTCGTAGAGGATCCAGTTATGGGGGATCCAGTACAAGGAGTTGCTCCTAACCTTAATCATCAGCCTGCTGATGGTGGTCAGGGTGTCCCTCAAAAGGATGAACATGCCGGTGAGACAGTTTCTTAAGGGGAGGAGGCTGTTGGTATATAGCCAGCACCAGTGACTCCATTGAGAATAAGCGACAGAGAGCGTCGACCAACTACGAGATACTCACCGGGTGATTATATGCTACTGACTGACGGGAAAGAGTCCGAAAGCTTTGCAGAGGCTATGGAAGACGAACAAAGGTAGGAGTGGATACAGGCTTTATAGGAGGAGATGAGTTCCTTATACGCCAATTCTACTTACGAGCTAGTACGGTTGCCAAAGGGCAAGAAGGCTTTGAAGAATCGATGTGTGTTCAGAGTGAAGCAGACGGATGAAGCTACTCGCTCTCGATACAAAACGAGCCTGGTAGTTATAGACTACGGTCAACGGAAAGGTGTGGATTATAATGAGATCTTTTTGCCAGTCGTCAAGTAGTCATCTATTCGGGTGGTGCTAGCATTGGCAGCCAGTTTTGACTTGGAGGTCGAGCAGATGGACGTGAAGACGATATTTCTCTACGGTGATCTTGAGGAGGAATTATACATGGAGCAGCCAGAGGGATTCTGTGAGAAGGGCAAGTCACATTTGGTCTGTCGATTGAGGAAGAGCTTTTACGGTCTGAAGCAGGCTCCGAGGTAGTGGTACAAAAAGTTCGAGTCGTTTATGGAGAGCATAATTATGCACGGATGACGTCGGACCATTGTATATTTGTTAGGTACTTTGCCAAGGATTATTTTATTATTTTATTGCTCTATGTTGATGACATGCTATTAGTGGATAAGAATGCCACTAGGATAGCGGAGTTGAAGCACCAACTGGGTGTGGTCTTCTCTATGAAGAATTTGGACACAACAAAGATTATTCTTGGGATGAAGATCAGCCGAGAGAGAGAGAGAGAGAGAGAGAGAGAGAGAGAGAGTCCAAGCTGCTACACTTGTCCCAAAAGAAGTAGATCTATCGGGTACTTCAGCATTTCGGGATGGATGGATCGAAGAAAGTGAGTTATCCCCTTGCGTCATATTTAAGCTCACTGAGGTGTAGTATCCATCTATCGAGGACGAAAAAGAAGATATGGAGTGGGTTCCATATACCTCAGCTGTAGGAAGCCTTATGTATGCTATGGTGTGTACGAGGCCAGACATCATTCATGCAGTTGGCACAGTTAGCAGGTATCTTTCAAATCCTGGAAGGGTACATTAGAGTACGGTTAAGTAGATTCTACGATATCTTCAGGGCACTGTCGATTGGAGACTTTCTTTTGGTGGTGACGAGCCGAAGCTGGTTGGATATACCGACGCTGATATGGCTGGAGATGTAGACACGAGGCGATCGACTTCAGGTTATGTGATGATGTTTGCTGGAGGAGTGGTATTATGGCAGTCGCGGTTGTAGAAGTGTGTTGTCTTGTCGACGACAGAGACGGAGCACATTATGGTGACGGAGGCTTGCAAGGAGTTGCTTTCGATGAAAAAGCTGTTACAGAAAATGGGGCTGAAGCAAGAGTAATATACTTTGCTTTGCGATAGTCATAGTGCTATTCACCTTGTGAAGAATCAGACCTTCTATAGCCAGTCCAAACACATCGAGACTCGGTATCATTGGATACGGGATGTAGTTGAGAAGAAGGACGCAGAGCTTGAGAAGGTTCATACAGATGATAATGGAGCAGATATGTTCACCAAGATTCTACTAAGAGAAAAGGTTGAGTTCTGCAGAAAGATCATCGGAATGACGATTCTCTCCACATAGTTGTGAAGGAGGAGATATGTTGGAGTGGATGGGGTTCCCAACCTATGTGGAGAAGACCCCGGAGTGCGACGAGTGCCATTTGTATGTCAGAGAAGCTCGGTGAGGTGACGAGATCAATCGGAGATGGAGAAGAAGCTCGGGAGCCACCATACAACCTTTTGGAACAGGGGAGGCCGAACTGGGGCCGAGTTCGATCCCAGGACGAACTGGGGCCGAGTTCGGTCCCATGGTGTCCAGAGCAGTTCTGGAATTCCTACACAGAGTTCTGGCCGAACTCTTTGTCGTCGGACTGAGGCTAATTTTCGGTTGTTTTTATATTGTTGGATCGTATCTTACGGTCCAGATTTTGCTACAGGATTAGGGGGGTTTACATATGGTTTTTTCTAACCATAATCACATACAACAGAGAAAAAAAGAAAGAAGAAGGAGGCAAGAGCGCCATTGTAACTTTGGGAGAGGAATGAAGATTGAAGGTCGTTTTCGAAGGAAGATCGTGTTCGGTTAATCTCTACTCGTCGTTTTTGTTCTTTGTAGCCTTGTAATCAATATTTCTTACTTCCAAGTATTGTGGGGATCCGTGTTGGATCGGGAGAAGTTTGTAGAGGGTGTAATCATTTATTTCATTAGTGAAGGCTTCTCAAGGGTTGGACTCTAATCGTCCCGTGATTTTTTCCGCAAGGGTTTTCTATGTCAAAAATTCTCTGTGTCTGCTTAGATTGTATTTTGGTGTTTGGTTCATGCGTTGTATTGCTCGGTTCTCTCGCAGATACTTTCTAGTTTGGAAAAAGATTTTCGAGTTTCTTTCCCAATAAACCTATAGTGAGGCTAGTAGTCAGGGACTTTGATATAATTGGTCTAGTTATTAATGTCAATGTGATCCCAATTATTTGCGAGGTACTACATCTAACAGCTAGCATTGACGTAGTAGTAGTCGAGAAGATGGAGACAAAAAATATGCAGAGCAGTTCGAAGGATTCATGACCAATGACAAGGGTGAAGCATGACTTTATCGTTGGGCGAAAGGCATGAAGTTCAATTGAAAAGTTATGGGACCAACATCTCTCATCAAACTATAGAAAAAGTTTGTTGAAATTCCAACCTCGATTCTAGAAGTGGGGTGACAGTTTAGTGTATTATAGAGCGTCGATGGAAGCTGCAACAAAGATGCAAAAGTATTGGTAGTAGAATTAGAGCTTAAACCAAGCGAAACAGCACGACACTACACTAGCACTATACTGCAAGAAACTGATTTTGTCATTTTTTTCTAGAACTTACTTTGGTGTTCCCACAGCATACTAGGGGTATATTGACATTATACCACCAACATACAACCCACGAAAATTTAGAACGAGTTGGCCCACTTTCAGTATTGCTTTGTGCCGTTGGATCAGATCTGGATAGCCATTATTAGGGTGAGGCTAATTTAGGATTTTCTTATCGTAAATTATAATTTCTTAGCCTATTTAAAGGAGGCTAAGGGTTTATGTTCTTATTGAGGAGACTCAAGAAGACAATCAACGAATATCTACGAAAAAGTTCGTTCTTTGTTATTCAATTGACGCACTCTTCAAAACAGTTAGAGAAGAATATCTCTTCGAGGAATCGTTCACTCCGTCCAGGTAGATCATCACATGGTTGATGAATGATTTTATTGTGTAATCATTTGTCTTCTTCTTGAGATTTGTGAGAGGTTGAACCTTGTGACAAATGGTACATACAGTTGTAATCAATCTTTTATTAGTGAGAAAATAAGATTGTGACTTATAATTATGTTTGATGTGTCTTGGTTCTTACATAGAGGTTGGAACTTGTTATCATCCCAGGGTCGACAACCAGGGCGAATGGCCAGAGCTCACAGATCGGACGGACCCCAAAAAAATTAGTTTACACATTAATAATCTTGTATCTAAAATAGAAAGTACATTCCATGTGCCCCTTTTAACACAAAATAGATGTGGTGTATTTGTTATAAAGGTAGACTTTCACACTAGAGATCTTTAGTCCAAATCTTGGTGGCAGCGTTATCTTAATCTAATTTTAGTTTTTAAAAATAAATTATATTATGAGGCTCCATTTTGAAAATTCGCCTCGACATCGTTTTCGCAAACTTTCGAGCCCTACATTTGTTTTATTTTTTATTCTTATAATTTTTTGGTTTATCTTGATAAACCGAACAATGTGTGAAAATAGGTAGTCAATAGTTTAATCGCAGAAAATTGAACTTTAATTGTGCACCAAAAGTGATCTTTCCAATCAGATGTGACACATATATAACTTCTTGTTAGCTTTTCTTGTGAATACGAATTTAAAAGATGTACCACAGAGAACTAGCGTACCTTGCTGAAATTCAAAACTGAAGTACATCCTTCGACAAACAAAACCAAGAAAAAGGTTAATGTTTAGATAAGACTAATCCGAGAGAGGTTGAAAATTGCATGCTGCATGCATTTAATTGATATCATGAGTTCAAATGTTGATTAAAGAGTAATTAGTACGATCGACTAAACAACAAATGAGATTTTCTGAGGGGGGAGAGAGAGAGAGAGAGAGAGAGAGGAAAAGCTAGCAGCTGTCTTCTCTTTATCAAGAGGAGGGGGTTTGGTTCCCACGTTGCATGTTGACTCTCATGAAAAAAAAAAAAAAAAAACTTTGTCTTCTCTTCTGTACACGGTCTAGTTTTAGAGATAATATTAATTAGGTTTCTTAGCAATTCCTAAGCATGGAGGAAGAGAGAGAAATAGAAAGAGAGGGGGGCTCGACGTGAATGTTTGTTGACAAAATCATAATAAATAAACAAAACATTCACGTGGTCACGTCTCTCTCTTTCTAATCACTTTCCTGCCACATGCACCGATAAGGATTTATGGATGGAATTTCTTAGAAGTGGAGTTCCACAACAACAGAAGCATCACTTCACTACTCTCCTGTCTTGTGATTGGACGATACTTTACTGAAAGGAAAATAATGGGTCAAAGGTTTTGAGAGTCCAATAGACTCTTCTTCTTTTTTGCCAAAAAGTATTTGGAAGTACTTGAACTACACATCATGAACTTATGATGGCAATTACACATCATGAACTTATGATGGCAATTCATGGTTACACTATACGTTTTCTTTATTTGATTCTCAAAAGCCCATGGAATTTAGTCTATATTTAAAGGAATTGCTATTGTTCGAAGTGTTTTACAATATTTCCTAAATTTTAAGATTAGTTACCAAAATATTACATTACTGAAATATTTCAATAAAAATATATGTATTATTTAGAGTTTCAGAATGTATAAAATATCAAAACTATTAGAGCTTTAGAAAATATATAAGTTTGCAAAATGCATCCTTAAAGTGGACGTCTCATCTTTTATACAAAGCATTATATATATATATATATATATATATATATATATATATATATATATATATATATATATATATATGACCACAAACTCCACGAGTGGTTATCGGATAATTGTCATGTGTCAATAACTTGATGACTTGCGCATAAGGTTGTTGTAAATATGATTCGCAACAATATGTGAAGCTGCTGCATGGAAATAAATCATGCTTACAATTTTCTTCAATGTTTTAAAAATCGGACCGGTGATTGAACCAATTTTGTATAGTATAGGTCGGATCGGGGTTCAAAATAGAATTGGTTTGGTTCAAATAGATAGTATATCCACATTTATTTTTTTAGTTTCGTTTGGTTCTTAGCATGTTTTGTTTGGTTTAATTCTACAACTATAAGGTCTCTCAAAATCAAGCCAAGAACCAAATGGTCCAAATCTCATCCGATATATTTTTGAGTTTAAAAAAAAATTTGGTCGGTTCAGTTGTGAACCAGTTCGGCCGGTTAATTGATTAAAACCGGTTCTGGAAAAAAAATCGATAATTTTTTTTTTAAAAATTCGGTTCAAGTCAGACCTTACCGTCTTTTTTGCAAAATCGGTCAAACACGGTCAGACCGTCGGTTCGGTTAGGTTCTGACAATACTGATTTCCTTAGACTTTTGCATATAATGAAAGGTTCCAAAACTACTTAACATTAATTACTGAACAATGGTAAGGAAGATAAGTTTGTATAGCCAAGGTTAGATGGGTAGTCTTCAGTCATCTTCGTCTTACAATAGAATTGTCACGATCTCTGTCATATAAACATAATTGAGGACGGAACCAAAATTTTAAACTGGGGTGGATTGAGTTAGGCTGGAATGGAATATGGATTGACTCATATACCAAAACAAAATATAAGACAATATATATGAAAAAAAAATGGGATGTTCTAGAGCCCAACCTTACCTAGTTGAACATAAGGATGGATGGAAGGAAACAAATTTCTTGGCAAACCATTGATGAGACAAAGCTTACGTACCATGAGTTTCGCATGAACCTAAATATAATACTTGTGCCAAGCATATAATAATGTATTAGTACATTATACATCGAATAATATTATGCAAACATACATAAACTTGCTCTTTAGTTACAAGAAACCAAATATTTTACTCCTGGAGGTCAGCTTAGCAACAAGGGATCAAAACCCGGTTAACACGCTTCACATCATTAAATGATGCAAGAAAACAATGCAAGCTAAGTCTACATAAGTACAATTAATTTATAGCTGCAACGAAAAACTAGGCCTCTTAATGACACCCTGACATCAAATTAAAGCCCTATGGATTATAAAATTAATACAGTTTTGCGACTTGAAACTTCAAATTAATTAACCACTCCTATTTCCTATAACAGAAGAGACCCCTATGCCAATAAACCCTTGCATTTAAACCTCACATGACTCGCGACTCACCTAAAACTTCTAATGAATTCTTGATTGTAACTCTTGGCAGTTTCACTTGTGAGTATGTCAAACATGTTTTGGTTTTAAGTTACTTATAAGGGCTAGTTTGCGTTTGGTTCGCGGAAAGGAATGGAAAGGAAATCAATTCCTTGGTATTTCTTTTCGTTTGGAAAATTACAATTTACATTGATTTTACTTTCCAACGTTTGAAAATCCAAGAAAATTAGAAAGAAGTGAATACTTCGAGGTGGGAAAGTGATTCCTTACTTGGATGGAATCATTTTCTTTCCTATTTTTTTTTTATAGAGAATCATTTTTCTTTCCTCCTCAATTCTTTTGGCACCCAAATATAGAAAAGTAATGACTTTCTTTTCCAATCCATGGTTCTGCAAACCAAACGTAGCCTAGGCCTCGTTTGGTTCGCGGAATGGAAGGGAAAAGAAATCAATTCCTTGTCATTTCCTTTCCAAACGTAGCCTAGGCCTCGTTTGGTTACCGGAATTTGAGCGGAATTTGAGCTTGGGAAAGAAAAGTGATTCCTTTCCTATGTTTGGGAGCCAAAGGAAAGTTGTTGGAAAGAAAAAATGATTCCCAAGAGGTAGGAAAATAGGGGGGAAAGTGGTTCCTCCCATTTATCTAAGGAATCACTTTCCCTCCAACTTTCCTGCATTTATTACAAAAAGTTTTGACCAAAATATCCATGTTCATAATATTATTTGCCATGTTTATCCATAATATCTTTTAGACAAAAATATTTCTAAGTAATAATTATTTTTATTAGCACGAGGGTATTTTTGGAAAATTGACTTGATTTTGTTTCCTTTCCTTACAAACACCAAACACTATAATGAAAATTAAAGATATATTCCGGCTATAATCCCGATCTTTCCAAACATCGGAAAGGAAAGTTTATAGAAATTATAATTTCCTAAAGGAAAGGAAATATCAAGGAAGTAATTCCTATTGATTTTCCTTTCCGATGGCAATGCCAAGGAATTTGGAAAGGAAAGTGAATACTTCAATGTGGGAAAGTGATTCCTTCCTTTGATGGATGGAATCACTTTCCACCCTAATTTTCCTTCCATTGGGAATCACTTTCCTTTCCTCCTCAATTCCTTGGGCACCCAAACATAGAAAAGTAATCACTTTCCTTTTCCAACCGGGAGATTCCGCGAACCAAACGAGTTGCACTTACATGTTAATTGTTGGATGACTCATTTGGTGGATAATTGTTGGTCGTCTTATGCTTTCCACCGTGTCAACGAGCTAGTGTATAATTAGGGAATTGCACTTGTCAATGACATTTTTTACAAAGTCTCCGAATTTTCAAAGTGATTTATAAAAATTGTTCTCAATTTATTATAATTTTTTTATAATAAAAAAAATCTGTAGCATCCCTCATAAACTAAAATTAATTTTGATAACCCAATTTAAAAATTCGTAAAATTATAAACAATTTCTTGATAATATTACATTTCCCTAGAATTACTATTTACTTGTTTATTCGTTCTCTCTCGGCACTAGCTAGTTCATGGCAGTTGTTTTCAATGAAGCACGTACGAGTTTTAATTAATTAAGCTTGTTATTTTTTCCCCAGCTAGTTGCCATGGTCCAACTTACTGTTCCCACAGGTTGGTAGATTGGTTCTTCATTGTTGACATTTTTGTTTTTAAAGAACGTGGGATTGTATGTCGATTAGTCTCGCGAAACCGCGTGTTTAATATATAATTTTCTGTAACTGATCTCTTCTCAAGAGGGGTGTTGGGATTGAATGAGAGGAAGTAATTGAAGGAGGTGTGGAGAAACAGCAGACATCTCTTGCTGTCTCGATCGAGGGAATTAAGAAAAATAAATAAGAGATTGCGACCAACCTCCAATGGAAGGGATCTTGAATGATGTCTTAATTCGTGAAGAGAGAGAGAGAGAGAGAGAGAGAGAGTAGACGAACAATTTGATAAGGTTGAGCGAGTTTTCACATTGGGCATAACACAAGTCATTGTAACTACATATAAGCAATGTGAGGAAATTTATGTGTCGGTGACTACATAAGTCGGCACCGGCAAGTGTTGACATGAGACTAACCATACATAGGGGTGTGTCGGGTTTGACCCGTCATTCCGAAATTGACACGAGTCGGATTTCAGACCCGAACTCCAGGTAGTTCTAGGCGAGCTCAATCGTAATTATGTATATGTGTGTGTTGTAATAGTAAAAAGAAAAAAAAATAGACTGGGTCTAGTTAAAGACCAAAAAAGTACTAGTCTAATTTGAACCAACCGTACCATGAACCAATTTCAACCTCACCCAACCCAACCCAACCCAACCCAACCCAACCGTTTTTTTAAGATTCTGAATCCAAGGCTATTAATCGGACCATTGACGCTCTTGTTGTTAAAAATTATCTTTCTACATATAGTATGATCATTAATTATATTAATTTCAATTTGAATAATAGTTATATTTTAAACCTACCTAAAATGTAAAGGACTAACCAAACGTTTTTCTCTCGGATGGGTATTTTTTTTCAAACCTACTACTCATATGGACATTTCTGAAACGTTAGTCCAATTAAAACATAAAATAATTATGCTATTAATAAGATGTATTGCTGAATGACTTGGGCTCTACATGGCCAACTAATGGATTGTTAGATAAATAGATTGGGTCAACTAAAAGACAATGCGTGTTTTGCATTTTACAATTTTACATGAATTTTCATACCCCTAAAAGTCGGGTTGAGATTTGATATCCACAAAATGGTGTTTCCAAACTTGTCTTCTCTCACATGAAGATGTGGTCCCATCAGTTATGACTGTTATTTTTTGTATATATATAATTGGTGAGAGATGACATGTTTGGAGACACCATTTTGAGAAGAGCAGATATCAACCCCTAAAAATCAAGACTAATTATAAAGGCACTCCAATTTTTACTTGAGACTAGTTCAGTCCTAACATAAAGTAGGACTACCAACAAAGTTGTCAGTCCTAAATAATTTGAATATTAAGATAGACTGTGAACGAAGTTGGCAGTTCTCCTTAATGTTATGATTGATAACTTTGTTGGCAGTCCTAATAAGATGCCCTAGAGTAAAATATAGACTGCATTTAGAATTAGCCAAAATCAAGTCTTATGCCCTACAAGCTGTCCTATCAAGAAGTCCTCAAGGAATGTTTAGGCCATGGCCCAACCTGACATGTATATTTTGTTGAGCTGGCCTACAAGTTTACTAATGCATCGTGTTGTGGGGTAGGAGTGAAAGGCTTACAAACTAATTGTTCATTTAATTGGTAATTTGCAGCAAACCAAAATATTACATGATATTTGTTGTAGTCACAAATATCGACAAGAGAATCCTGAAGGAACTCAAAGGAGGAAAATGAGAGTGAGAGAGATTAACCTCGATTGATCAATATGAGCAACTAACCAAAGAATGGTTACATACAAAAGCCATATGGCTATAACAAAATAGAAAGGTTTAAGGGATATTAATCTCTCTATTCTTTGTTCTCAACCAATAGTAGTTATCACTGGATTAGGCAGTTGCACTGCAACACTCCTCCTTGGTATGCACAATTCAATACACAGTGTATCAATCTTCATGAGTGATCAACGTTCAGTTTTTAGGTATGATCAACAATGGTCTACAGACAACAAATTAACGCGAGCTTACAGGAATATATATGCAAATGAACTTTACTAAAACCTTGATTTGGAAAATCCAGTGAGAAAATCGTAGTCGGAAAAAAAGTGAGTCGACGTCGAAACGTCTTCAAAACGTAAAAATATCTAAAGGTATAACCACCCCAACGTGAGTGGCTCGTTAAAACCTTCTTAAGGTGCCAAAACCTCAGTGGAAAAATACTCTTAAGTTAGAAAAAAGAGCGTACATTAAGGTCAAGTGGATATATTATTCCAAGCTACGAGCGTTGCAATATGGAGTTTCTGCAATCCGATGCCATGAAAGATCTTATGGAAAGTGGACTTCGATATGAACTTTGCAAACATGTCATCCAATTTATCATGGGATTGAATCTATTTTACTTCAATCTTTTCTTGTTATTGTTGTTTATAAGAGAAGAAAAAGTTCTAGTATGATGTGCTTGGTATTATCTACCTTGATATAGCTAGCCCTTCTTCATTTGATAATTACATGCATCGTTATCTTCATATATTATCATTGAGAAATCATTGATATAAAAGAGTATGTCACTATAAAAAAAGTGTCTTTCTGGGACGCCAAAAATTCGTCTTAAAAAGACCCAAATCAGTCCTAAATTGTAATTTGGGACGAATTTTAGGACGGTAAGTGACAGTGCTACTAGGGTGGCGTGACAAAAAGTTTTAGGACGGAAAATACCGTCCTAATTTGATTTTAGGGTCAAAAAATCTAACCGTACCAAAAGAGTTTGAATTATTACATGTTTACGACGGTTTACTAAACTGTCCCAAAATAAAAGAGTTTGTGACGAATATCATCCGTCCTAGAAATATTTGCCAGCGTCACAAAATGATATCATTTATATCTAGGACAATTACATAACCGTCCCAAAAGTAATACTTATGAAATTATCGTTTGTATCTTCCAGCTATAAAACATACCATTTAAATACACACATAACATAATTCATATGATCATTGTCCTCAGATGTATCTCCAGGTGTCGGAGCTCCAATACAAAAGAAAAAAGCTTAACAACATCAAGAATTATTTACCATTAAGTAGAAGACAACAAAATCTATATATAACTATATATGTTCAATTGATAAACAACGAAAAAGCTTAACAATAAGCATCCTTTACCATCAATTCCAAAATAAATTCAAAACACAATATCACCCACACCATCAGTTACAAAGAACCCCTTGTCTCCACCATTACAAAATGAACTCATTGTCTCCCACCATTACAAAATGGACCCATTGTCTCCACCATTACGTATATACAAAATTCTGAACCCAAAACATTAAGCACTACACTATGTTTTTGAACATTCAAGTATATCCAACATGAACCCAAAAAAATGAACCCAAATTTTTTTCCCATCACAAGATAGTCGCCCATCATTTTAGCATATCCAGAATGCTTTTGAAGGACCTGCAAATGAAATAAGATATGCCAATATATTAGCAACCTGCTAACTGTATATAAACCACCAGAAAAGAAAGGCAAGTTCTTCCAAACTGTACAGACTAGACTACATTAGTTTGTGAATGTTTAAAACAGAACAAAAGGATCAAGCCATCTGTACAGACCTGCTAACAGTTCTTCCAAACTGTACAGACCTGCTTACAAAAAATTGGAAACTACAAATAACAAGCTACAGTCCAAAAATTGGGAAGCTTCAAGTCCAAAAATGGGAACTACAAGTAACAAGCTTGTTACTGTACAGAAAAACTAATGTACAGTAACAAGCTTCAAGTGACAAAGAAAGCTTCAAATGAAAAAGGAAGCTTTAATTGAAGGGAAAAATTGGGAAACAAAACTCTTTTGTAGCTTAAACTTTAAGTTCCGATACCGATACCGACACGAGACTATGCAAAATTTAGTCCAAAAAATCATAGTCCATAAGATCTTATGGAAAAAATCATAGGTCGGCATAGACATCGAAGACTAAATATATACATATGCATCGTAATAATATCATCCTAAGACAAAAAATTTAAATCAGCTAGCCTTCATGTCGAACACATGTTGTGCATGAAATTAAAGGATTCTTATACCGAATAAAACAACAATCTACATTTTGCCACAATAAGAAACAAGCTAGAATATCTACTCTGTTGTTCATCTCTAAGTTATAGTAGTTCCTATATAGAATACTAAGGACAAGAACTACATCCTACATGTATTATGTTTTTCTTTACATCTTAGTAGGTCTGGCCATATTGCTAGCATCACAAATTCAGGAACTTCAAGGATAATGAAACTACCACAAAAATTGCAATCTGTGTAGATGACCCAATAGCAACCCCCAATGCTATATCCTGCAGTGAAAAGAAAATAACAAATTCATCAACCGAAGATAGTAAAATTATATAGATCAAAAAAGATCCTACAAACACTTACAAGAAAAATTTATAAGTAAAACAAAATATGTACTAAAAGAATGACAGGTTTAAGGGATGGAATCCTACATTTTAGATGAGCTTCAATAAGAAGAAAATGGAATCCTATATTTTAGATTGGTATTGCGTATAGAGTTGTCCCCAAAATTTGGGATAGGGGCTCTGTTGTTGTATTATGTGTAGGGTTGTCAGGTTCGGTCCCAATTTATGCAAAACTTAATCCCTAGATAGTTAATCGTACACAATGCCAAACCAGATAAAGAATAAATGATCCGAACCCGATCCTAACCTGATAAAGAAATTGGATTCGGGTAATCATTTGGTATTCATTGGCAAAGTACTTACATACTTCTTTTACATATACATGAAATTTTTTGGAATACATATAGTTATATGATCAAATGAATATAGTTATATTGAGTATCAAAGGGGATGCAAGTATTGATTAGGTGATACCAATTGGTCATGGACAGTGTCAGGAAGGGTCTATATGAGGAAACTGGGGTTAGATTGGTGTGTACCAAGAGTGCAGCTAACTTCTTGCTCGAGAATGCAGCAGCCTGCAGTAACATTTGAACGGCCTTGCACTGCATGATACTGCTAGTGTGCAGCAATTTTCCTGGAGTTTCCTGTATAGTATCGCAGAAATTTGCAATGTCTGTAGTGTCAATTTTGGTATCAGAAATACCAACAAACCTGTGAGAATTATGTGCATCAAGTGGCCATATGTGAGTATACTATGCACTAAAATCTGTGTGATGAGGGTGTTCAATGATTTGACTGGTTGAGATTGCAGGCCATGTTGCATACCTGGTCCTAGATGCAAGATAACTAAACATTAGATATATGGTTGCTTCATGATCTACTGCCTTTAAGAGTATTAGGCCTTCCATAAGAGAAACACTTATTTTTTGAATACATGGCTTCCTTTTATTGCCGAAACTTATTATTTCCTGTTGTAATGACTCCAAAAGGATGTAGGTAGCTCATTCTACTTGTTTGCAATAGCCCATAGCAACTTTAGATTGCTATAAAATAGTTTGATCCAAGGATAAACTCTGGTGACGAATTTATTCCACTTCTATTCAAAATCTCCAATCACAGGAACTGAGCCATCACAGGAATAATCAAAATTCCAAGCAAATGAGGGCACAAATTTATATAAAATATGACAGGCAAATTTTTTTTAATAATTAAAGACAGGGCAATCAACTGTAAGACCAGTGAAGAAAGGCACTCTACACTCGATGTATATCACCAACCTGATTCTGTTATGTGTTTGTGATGCAAGTTAAATGGAAGTAAACTATATGCACATTTAATAGAGCATACAATTTTGTATAAGACTAAAAGATCCATTTTTCCAGTCTCAGCCACTTTGATATTGTTCATCGTCTAAAATATAGTAAATGTATGAAACAACCAAGTTAGATTTCAATCCTCAATATACTAAGCTAACATATGAATGATGGCTAAAATAACATCACATAATGTACGATTTAATAATCAAACTGACCTGTCCAAGAAGGAGACTGCATACATCAGACCCAAGAGAGAACTCCTGGGAAGTAACAAACATAGCACATTACAAGTCAAAGTGAATGTTTTTAAGAGTACTTACGCCGCAAGTTGACATTCTCATCTACTAAATTCTTTTTCACCCTCTTCAAAGCCAAGAGATCCTGGATTAATGAACATTATCGAGTGACAACTAAGAGGAGAAAATGAAATAAGATGTCCATATATTTAAGCATGCAAAATAGAACACTACAAACAAACTTGTTTTGAAGATACGTAATCTTTCTATGGGGTGTTAAATCTGGAATTTAGACTTCCTAAACCCCATCATAAACTCCCAATAATGTATAATAATGAATACAAAATTAAAACTCATATAAACATGCAAAATAGAAATAAGATACCTAAACAATGAATACCCAGACTTCCTAACTCTCCAGATTGTATATGCATGAAACCCATATAAGAATGATACCTAAACTTTCTATTAAGAAAAACCAAAGTGAAGGAGTTGCAATGTTTGGAGTAGCTGCATATTTTGAGTTTACTATGGGGTTTCCAATATCCTTGTGATATCCTGATTTGTAAATTTGTAATATATGAGTACAAGTTAGGTGTCGTATTGGAGCTTGATCCGGACATATAAGCTGCTTGCATATTTTATATATGCATGATTTTCTAGTAACATTAATAAATTTACTAAAAGAAACTAATTACATAACAGCAAATTAAAATTAGCCTACCAAATTAAGCTGCAAAGGCCTTAACATTGAATAAAATTAATAAAGTAACACATTATTCATTTTAAACATGATAAATGACCATTCAGAGAACAACATAACACCACAAGAGGAACACAAGTTCTGATTGTCAAAACACACGCATACCACCTAATCTTAACAAAAGTGAGAAATTTGCAACTCATGAATATAAAAAGGACTAAAACCAAGGATTTTCCTAGTGCCAAAATTAGGACTCATGGAAACAGCAATTTGGGTAAAATATGGTCAGGGTTTTCCAAATTCCGTTAAGTACAACAATAGGTACAAATTTCACAAATTTTGAAATAGTTTTTTTACCATTCCACTAAGTACATCCACTCATATATGAAATAGTCTTTTCATTTCTAGTGATAAATACTGTCATTGTTTCTATGAAACTTTTTTGATGCACAAATCAATGAGATGTACCATTTCTCTGATTCTCTTAATTTTAGTATTTTAAAACTGCTTATCAAACTTTCTTCATGGATTTGCCTCAACAACAAAGGAAACAGGAAAAGTTCTTGAAACTGCAAGTAATACCATGGATCATTGTTGTAGTTGCAAGTATTCATGATATTATTATCTCTAAGATCATGAATACTGATTGTTCTTTCATTTACCAATTATGTTTATGTTCCTGATTCATGCTAGAACTAACATCATGTCTTCGTACAGTAATGCGACATGAAATCTAATAAATTGTCAGCTCTAGCAATTGCAAAAAATAACTTGCATAAAGAAAGGACCATTCAAATAACAGTATACTATGAAATGCACTGATAATTGAAATAAATTACCAGAAAAGAATGAAGTATATATTACTTTCGCAACTACTTGTCATCACAAAGGTTACTTGAGCTACAATTTTAAAATGATCAACAGCCGGATGGTTTTGCTATTAATTTTCGACTGTTATATGAAGATAAAGAGAAATGAATTTTTTAACTAAATTTAATTCTTTCTCAAATCTCCCATCTATTAACCTTTTTTTGTTTTCGGTTTAGGCAAAGACATTAAAGAGAATATGCTTATATTTATTTTCAACTCTAATGATAAGTTTGACAACTTGTTAACATGTTTCCTTTGTTTCATTTATAAGCTTTGCAATCTGATTTTTTCTTTCCTATTAACTTTCTTTGTTCTTGATGGAAATTATAGGTACATGTGCATAATAATGGTACCATAGACTATGGCGAGTTGATAGCCGCCATATTACATCAGAATAAAAATAGAGAAAGAGGACCACCTTTTTGCAGACTTCTTATACTTTGACAAAATGGTGGTTACATCACTCAAGATGAGCTGCAATTGGCTTACGAGGAGTTTGTCATATAAGATGCACAACTGAATGAAATGATTAGTGAAGTCGATCAAGATAATGTACCTTCTTCTTTTTTTCCTTCACAGATATTATCAATCAGTGTTGGAGAAGCAATCAGGGTATACAATTAGTGACGACTTCTTCATTTTCCTACAAGATGGGCTCATAGATTACAATGAGTTTGTTACAATAATGCAAAAAGGAAATGCTTTCTTGGCCAAGAAAGGACAACAGAATACTGTGGGTGTTGGTTTTAGGGAGGCTCTAAACCTTGGTTTAAAATATTGTGAAACAAATCTGTATCATGTCCATATTTTTGACGATCATAGATTTAAAAATGTTGTGGAACATTTCAGACAAAAAACCAAAATATATGTATCATGTCCATATTCTTGACGATGTTCTTCATATTGTTAAATATTTATAGCTCATTTGTTTGATATACATAATATAAATTACAATAATAATAAAAATAAAGGAGAAATAAAAAAGCTAACCTCACGATAGTTTCGAAGCTTAGATCATGGTATGGTTTGTGGTTGTGTTTGCTTTGGTTGCTGCAGTTGCGTCTGCTTTGGTAGATGCAGTTGTCTTTTTGATTGAACCTCTGATTGAAAATGTGTTGAGTGCTGCAGTTGCGTCTGCTTTGGGCTTCCATTCGATCATTCATCCGAGATTCCACAGCAGATTACTTTTTTGCATCTGGAGGTGGTCAATTCAATGGGGGGTTAAAGCATGACAGTGTTGGCACCTACTTGCTCACGTTGCTCGGTAATGGTAGGCATAGCTCCTCTATTATTTTGGTTGTGTCTACTTGTCATGGTATTCTGCAAAAATAATAATTCAGTATTGTCATAACAGAACAACACATTATTCAGTGATATAAACTTCAGTATAATAATTGAGAACTAGGAGAACAAAAGCAAGTTTGTGAAATGTAGCTTTAGCAAAAGCTTAAGCAATGTTTCCAGTCAGTGAAGATTTTCTGGAAGTTATATCCAGGAGGTAGAAGCATTTCTTAAATAGTATTTTGATTTGAAACTGATCCGTCCCTTTTGTGGGCTCAATATCTTGGACCATTTGTTAGGTGTCCTTTATGGGCAACTTAACCATAAAGAGAAGTATACAGAGAAGGCTTGCCACAATAAATGTTTAGACATGAGCACATAACTTCTAAAGTCATTACTTCATTTACTTCCATAATTTAGTCTAAGCTTAAAATTCAGTTTATATTACTGAAACACAACTTATCAAGTCATTACTTCATTTACTTCAACTCTACTCAATTCAAGGCACCACATCCTCTTTCTACTAAAGCAGTATAAGATGAAAAGAAGAATTCAACTACCAAAAAGTTCTGAAACCAATCAACTATATAGTATTACTTTACTAATATGCCAACAAAAGGCTATAAAAATGACATAAAATCGTAGGAGAATGATAAATGGCATCTACAAACAGGCTCCACACAAAAAAATGAAGGAAAGTTTTTTACAAACAATAATCTAGAGCATTCAACAACTTGGTCATAATATCTGATGGTACAGCCATAACAAGAAGCCTCAAAAAGTGATGACTGCACATTAGACATCTGATGGTGCAACCATGTATAACAAGAATCCCCAACAATATCTGATAGCGTGGACAAACAGACATGAACAAAGAATAAGACAACAAATGTATGCAATCAAAATTTTATTAACTGTGGTAGGTGCGATAATATCATAGATGGTTGTTTCGTACATAACCATGGGGGCAAATTATATGGTTTTAAAATTACTGGCCATGTGCTATGCTCCTAAATGTGTTAACCCGTCACTATATAACCCAAGCTTGACATTTCGTGGGTCCTCGACAAAATTTGGATATTTCTCATCAAAATTTTCCATGTAAGAGAATGAAAGGTTGACAATGAAGGATGTGAAGTAAAATATTTATAGTAGATGTGACATGTTGGTGACTAATTGTAATAACAGGAGGAAAATGAAGAATTCACAGATTGGTTATTTGATGGTAAAAAACAAAGTTTTAGATAGAGAGAAGTAGCTATGTCTATTATGCATGTTTACGGTTCATCCTAAGCAATGCAAAGTTTTCGAAAGATCAAAACTTTAAAAGAAAATTAGAAGAAAGGTGACTCTAATTTAGTCTTATTTTAAAAGAAAAATGAACCCATATATATAATCTTGATTTCCTTAAAACCAATCCTAATTTCCTTGATAGGTTCCATATACAAGGTTAGAGTTTTCAAGTTTGTTGTGATCTGGGATTTTATGTGCACAAATTGAACTAACCTAAGTCTGTGGTGCTCATTGGACATTAGGGCACAATCAATCTCCGAACTTCAATTCGTCAACTCTTGAAGATCCAGTTCAAATTGCCGATTCAGTTCAATTCTTGAACCTAAGCATGTGGTGATCATTGGACATTCGTGCATCTACTTTGCTTTCCATGCTATTTTTACTTCAAGAACTTCCTTGCCCATGTCAAGTCATCTACTTATTTTTTAGTACTTTCATCATAAAAATGTGAAAGAAAATTAGGTGTCTAGATTAATGTAAAGCATGTAAATTATTGGCAAGCAAACATAATTTGACATGGCAAAAGTGATTTCAATGTGATGTTTTTCTTTCAATAAAACTTGGTGGTATAATTTCAAGTTGAATTAGGGTTGTTTGGTATTATGAATTGCAATCCCAGACTTGATAGCATCAATCATGAAGCAGAGAAACATAGACTAACATTACCTATTAAATGTGTTTGATTGGCATTCTGCAATTCATCGTGTACCAATTCCTTCCATGTTTTCTTAGTTTTATTGACGATACAATTGAAATTGATTTTAAGAGGTGACGTGATAGATGTCACGGATTAGTTCATATTTTTATTTGCATACATGTGGACTATAGTCTAGGGATTCAAAATTTATGCAATCAAAATTTTATTAAATTTTCGATATTGTGGATTTTTAATTTCCAGAATTTTAGTTCAAAGTAGTCAAACATGCTCTAATTGTTGGGGTTTTGGCTTATATTTGCCAATCCTAACAAGAATGAGACTTGGTCCTAGTCCAATTATGACTCATATTAAGTTTCCAATACGAAAACTTAGGTCATGATTACTTAGGATTGGCTACAAGTACGAGGCCGATTGATAGAGGGGACAATCATTATTGGGCACTCTTCAGACTAGGCCTCATGCACCCTACTAGACTGATCGACGTCATAATATGGATTATTTACCATTACCAAGCTGAGGTTTTATTGAGACACCTCCATAAGGGATTCCTCTAACCATCTACATTGGTGTATTCTACACCGGTTGGCTTCGACGATGAACCATATAGAAAATTTCCAATAAATTTTCCACCCAGTGAAAGGTGTGGATGAGAAATCCAGTGAAACTTTGTCACTGAAGGAAGTCCTCAAGGACGACATAAGAATAACCTACTACTGACAACATCTAAATAAGTCCAAAGAGCCATAAGGTAAGCTTAATTTTTAAGCCCTATAAGATCCTTTTTGACAATAATGCACGAGAAGGAAAAATGTACGAGTTAGTTATGAGTCATTTAAGAAGGAAAAAGGTTCACAAAATTGAAATATGGAACATTGTATGTCCTAATTCTATAGATATATACTATCTCGGTATCTCCTATTTGTAGAGTTTGTCTTTACATTGTTCAGTCACAACCAATAGCATTACATTGTTGACATCTACACCCCCCCCCCACACACACACATATGACAAATTCCAACCACTTACGAAAGATTGGAGAGTCTTCTCAAAGTTAAACATGTACTATAGCACAAGTATCCAAAAAAAATTCTATCCTTATGGTTTTTCTTTAATAGCACCTGTTGTGGGGTTGCTCGTCTCTTCTACCATTTGTACATATTTCAAATAATCTCTTCCTACTTATCTACTATGTAATACAACTTGTTGAACTTTTGGAAGTTCCACAAGTCTATGAAGATTACTTCTGACACTATGATGAACTTGCTATAAAATTGACAACTAATAATATCCCTAAGCAAAAAGATTCTATTGAAAGAGGAAATAAATGTATGGGCAACAAGTGATTAAAAAAACATAGGAATAGCTCTTTATAAGCACAATTAGACATAATGAAAAAGCCATTTGTTTGGGGAAATTGGAATCAAACAAAAAAACCCTTCATGTAACACAAAAATAATAGGCAACAAGTAATCAAATTCAGTAAAATGTCAATAAATAATCACATATGAAAGGAAAATCCATAGGTGATGCCTTTATTCACTTCAAATTCTACAAGCACAACTTTGGGGCCGTCGGCTACGTTTTGGGGCCACCGTCTAGAGCTTGGGGCCGTTGGCAAGAATATGGGGGTTTAGGAGGGAAACAAAAAGGGAGATAAAATATTAGAGGGAAACAAATTAGCAAACCAAAACCCCCTTTCCTATTCAAAATCTAGACCAAATGAACATCAGATCGATCCGATTGAAAAAATATAAGAAGAAGAAGAAGAACAACAACAACTTCTTACCTAGTGGCCATTCTTAGAATCTATCACGATGATGAATGAAAGAGAGAGAGAGGTGGTTGGAGTGGTGGCGCCGATGAGATGAGGGCGGTGGTGGCGGAAGCCTGGCTCGGGGTCGGAGTGGCGATAAGGGGAAGAGAGAGAGGGTTTGGAGCACCGTTGAAAGGTCGGAGAGAGAGAGAGAGCAAAGGTCGGAGAGTAGCAGCCATAGTTTTTGATCGGAGAGAGAGATATTTAGGTTGGTTTTGATCAAATGGTGAATAAGTTGTGAATGATTTTGGGATGGACGGTCTGGATTAATCCATCCGATCGAACGGTTACGATGGGAACACGTGGAGGTAAACTTTCCCCCCATAACTTTGGCAATTAGCCGCAAAATATGTGGTATTCCCGCCGTCCCATTTGGGACGGAAATAAGCATTATTTGGAACAGAACTTTCCATTAGTCCCAAATAATGATCCATTTTCACAATCTGTCCCAAAAAAATGCAACTGTTTGTTACTAAAAATATAGCCGTCCCTACAATTATACTTTTAGGACTTTTTAGACTAGTGTTCCTTATAGTGTCGTCCCAAAAAGACACTTTTTTTGTAGTGTGTCATGCCCTATCACCAAAATAAGCGGGACCGAGTTACGTAACAATGGCCATCAGATACGTAATCGAGAATTTTTCTAATTTAGTGTTGGAGCTTTTCCTTGACATGTAGAGAGCTTGCTCTCAACATGCCTAGTGAAGTTTAGTCCCACATTGGGAAATTATCATGAGGTATCTCAACATATATACTTGGTATGTGTTATTGGGATATGCACATGGGATGGTGACCCTAAGAAGGGAACCATGTGGGTGATTTTACTAGGAGGTAAGGCTAAGGCTCCATGGTAAGCTTAATGCTTTTTGCTCTTGGAATTTATAACATTGGAGCTAAGTCCGGTAGAGGCTTAGTGACTTGGGCTAATGAGGCGTAATGTGGGATTTTATTGGCGTACTTTGCACTTAGCATGATAGCATCATCGTTAGGCGCATAGTGTGCTTAAGTTGCATTCGTTGTGCAAGCCATTTGCGCTCCAGTTCATGCAGCCAGATGCTGCAGTTGTTTGCACGGTGGTTGGCGCAGGGTGCACAGGTTGCACGTGTGGCACAGGTGCATACGGTACACATTAGGCATGTTGCGCAGGTGGCGCTATGCGCGCGTTGCACAAGTGGCACTGTGTGCACGGTGTGCATGTTGTGCGTGGTGCACAGGTTGTGCTGTTGACGCTGAGTGCGCGCATGGCGCAGTTGGCGTTGTGCGCATATTACGCAGGTGGCGCACGCTTTCTGCCATTTAGCTCAGATCGTATTTGTGCACGATTGAGCAGTTACAACATGTTTGAGACAGTTTCTTCCCATATCCCGAACATGTTGCTAACTGGGCGTTACAGAGCAGGGCTATAAAAGCTTCTCTGCTATCTCTCTCTCTGTATATAGAGAACACAAGTATTTCTTAACACAATTTTTTACAAATTCCTATAGAGTTTAAGAGAGAAGAGAAACAGAGCACCAGCGCCACTTAGCGCAGGAGTCCGCTGCCATCCGAGGAGTCAGAAGAGCGGAGTGTTTCCAAGTTCTCCGTCGAACTTGCTGGTTCCTGTAAGCTGTTCGTGTGGGGCGAATCAAGCTTTGAGTAACGGTGATCATTCACCCCAGCAGGCTATTATTCCATCCATCACCTGTCATCGCTGTTGCTGTTAGCAATTCGATTTGTAACTTTTTTTAGAAGTATTACATCCGTTTGCTGCTATAACGAAATCTTTTTAGATTTTCGTTATCCAGAATTCTGAAAGGATCTCTGTCAGGCACCTTCTTTGAAGTATTGCAGCGAAATGTTATTTTTACAATCGTTTTATTTCTCTATTTTCCATCAAAAATTATGCCCCGGGACTAAAAATCTCAAAGCTTAATTTTCTACCGATGGAAAACTTTTGTACTTTTCTAGTTAAATTGGCCATTTTGATTTAGATTAACTAAGTTTGACTAATGTTTGACCCATGATTGACTAATTGACCAGAATTGACCAATTGACTTGTATTGACCTAGAGCAGACCTAGAAGCATATAGATAGTGCATCCAAATACACTGTTTACTCTAGAACAATAAATAAACATGTATATCTCATATATAGGTTTGTGTAACACCTCCTTGGACATCGATCCTTATTTATTGCTCTGGACGACTGGAGAGTACATTCTCTGATAGTTTCTAATTACTTGATAATTATTATGATTCAGCTTCTAGTATAGTTCTATTTGATTCTCTGACATAACGCAGATTGATATTACTGGATCCATTGCATGCGACACACATACTTTACTTGTCTGGCCTCTAATTCTGGAATCACTCACTGGAACCACCTACTGGAATCACCTACTGGCATCACATTGTTCTGGCTGAACTTGTATCCGATTTACGTATTGTGTTACGGATTCATTTGTACTTGTTGGATGGAGAAATACTCAAGTAGATATGTAAATATTTTCAATCATACTAGAACCACCCCTACTGGAAAGATAGTCATCGTCGTTTGGCCAAGCGTGCAATGTACCGTATTCACTACTGGTCTAATTTGGAAAGATAGCCGTCGTACGCTTGTCAAGCATACGATGTGTCGTATTTATCGCATAGCCATTTACATGTTGAAAGCAGTATTTCAAAACACACTGGTTAGAGTCTTGTACTGGACTCACACTGAAACCACACTTAATTCACATTATACTATTTGGAATCACATCACATTGCTCTAGTTCAGTTATTTCTATTTACAGTTTTTACTACCATGCTCTCATGTTTCACTCTATTTACTTTCCTTATCCTAAACTGTTATTATATTTCAATTCATGTCTCAAACTTTCCATGGTTTATCAAGTATTACTATCTATAACTGCTTTATAGTCTTTGTCATTTATTTGGAACTGCTAGAGGAGATATGCTCGTTCCAATCTTGACTGGATATATTTTTTAAATGACTGCCCTGAGGATACGTGTCCTACCTTCGACGGATCCGAGGAGGGGATAGCTGCCTTGGGTCTCGATTCTCAGGAGTGACCGAGAGACTAGATTAGTGGACTTGTTTTTAGATTTTCTGTTTCGAACTTGAATTGTAATAAGTAGAGAATTTGGCATTGTATTTGAGATTTGTTTCAGATATTAGTTTAGTTGTTGTTGGTTGAGTTTTATAGTTATTTAGACTTCTTGATATCTTATCGTGCTTTAGACTGTGATTGAGTATTACCATATCTTTATACTTGTCCTCCATTCGGAGTTGAGATATATGACAAGTACATTATATCATTGTGTGAGTTGATAGATAGCGACCTAGAACAACGTTCTACTGCCGATTCTGTGGCGTAAGCTGGGCGCTGTTACGCACTCGTGACCCTATACCGGGTGCGGATCGTGACACATTTTTAGTGGTGGCCTATGCAGGTCGAGATTCGTATTAGTGCGATATCGTGGTAGAGCGACGACTTAGTTATACTGCTACGAGCCTGCGATAGAAAATAAAGAATATGTTTAGATGAGAGGATACTCAATCACAACTAGAAAACTTCCATGGATTTGAATCTACTAACACTTGTTCAAATCTAAATAATTTATTTCATACCTTTTCTTCTTGATTGACCTCTTGTTTGATCTGTCTTCAGGATGGTGGAGACTATGTCACAGCGCTCCATCTTGCGGATATTGAGAGGTCTGCCGTCTCTCGTCCGTTTCAGCCTGCAGCTGGGACTGCACTGCTCCTTATGTCTGCTCACGTGAGAGTATTTGCTACTTTTGGGGTCCTTTTCCACCTGTTCCGAGGATTTCCCTAGTTATTCCCGAAATTCTTTAGCCTCCACCACCACCTCCTGCTCTGGTGGATGTCGCACAACTGTTTGCACTCTTCAGGGAGATGATGGATGCTCAGTGCCTCCATTCAGCTGATATGATGCAGGGTATTGATAATGCCCACCAGGTGGCTATGGCATCAGTTGAGAGAGTGGCTGCTCAGCCATAGGAAGGACAGGGAGGACCTGTTCAGCAACAGAGGCCCGGGGAACATCATTAAATTTCAGAAGATGTAGCCCAAGGACTTTAAGAGCATGGAGGGTATCTTATATGCAGACGATTGGATTGAGCAGATTGAGGGGATCTGTCGTCTGGCACAGATTTTGGAGAGTCTGCAGGTTGAGGCGACGGGCAGCCATATGTTCGACCTAGCCTTGACATGGTACCGCACCGACCCGAGGGTTAGAGTAGAAGAACAAACTTGGGAGGCATTCAAAAAGCTTTTTAAGGAAAATTTCTTCCCGGATGTGACTCTCAGTGCCTTGGAGAGTCAGTTCGAGAGCCTCGTCCAAGGAAAAAGGACTAAAGAGGAGTTTGCTAGAGAATTCTGCCGTCTGGACAGACGTGAAAGGGCTGTGTAATGTGGCGAAGGCTAGAAAGTTTCGCAAGGGCTTGATCAAGGAGGTCAAGCACCGACCAAGAGCGATCGCGATGCCACTTTTGAGCAGTTCTTAGTGGGCGCTCTTGCAGCTGAGGATGACTTGGAACTCAAGTCCAAGAGGGGCAGGGATGATTCCGAAGGAGCGAGCGGTAGTACGAAGCATCCCTTTGTGCAGAAGGTGGCACACCAGCACCAGCAGTTGTTGGCACCCGCTAGAGTTCAGCAGGTGCAACATCAGCCTCAGGTACAGGACCAGAGGGTGCCCACTTGTGCCTACATTATGAAGCCGGAACACATTTGGGATGTTTGTATGAGGAGGTTGAAGGTGTGTTTGTTCTGTAGATCCGCTGCTCACCAGATGTAGGATTGCCCCACCGTACCTCCATTTGGCGGAGCACAGGGCCAGAGAGAGGAAGCTAGGCCACCTGTGGTACAGCACCATGCCCAGCACAAGAGGGGCAGGGCTTTTGTGCTAACGATCGAGGAGGCCGATGCTACGGGTGACGGGTTAGCTGTGCTAGGTAGTGTAGTGACCCTATGTGAGACTGTGAAATCACGACCAACAGAACCATGGTCTTGCATGTTATTAGGTGGAATTTTCTTGACTTTGATTGTTGGGGGTTTGACCTAGAAGGAGTACGACCATCTTAATTTTGAGGAAGAAATTTTTCTAAGGGGGTCGATTTATCACCACTACATTCTAGAATAAGGGTATTTTAGTAATTTGTAAATTTTTTGATTATTTAATTATTATTTAATTAATGATTTGTATTAGTGTCATTAATTAGTGAAACCATAGAATCATATTGTTTAGATAATAGCCATGACCATAGAAACTTAGATAGTGAGATTTGATAACTTAAGTTATACTTTAATCTAGCTAGAGTGATATTTAGAATCCATTAGTTGATTTAAAACATAAGCTATAATAGGCCTTTTTCTTAAAGGGCTTTGAATGACAAGTAGGAGAGGCCTTTAACCATTTGCACCCCAAACTAAACCCTAAAACACCCATGACCGGCCATATCAAGCCCCACTTGCCTATTTAGGTAAAAATAGTCTCCTTCTTCCTCTTTTATTACAAACGCTAACCCTAATTTGTGTTCTTTTTCCAAATTGCCTCCAACATCCAAATTAAGTCCAAATTCCTCCAAATAAGTTGCAATCTCTTCCCCTTGAAGAGAGAAAGCCTCTATTTGCTAGGAGGGAGCCTATTGGAACAATTTGGCCATGGGAAGTGAAAGAAATCTCATTCTAGTTTTGTTCCTTGAGAATCCATCTCTCAAGTGGTAAGAACCTCTAAACACATTCAAATTTCACATTCATTGATATAGATGCATTCATTTAGGGTCCCTCTTGCATTAGAAAGGAGTTGGGTCAATTTCGAATTCGTTTGATGTGCATATCAGAGAGTATCGGATACGCACACCAAGTGTTCGATGAAATGACTCTTTGGGCTTTGAATGTTTAGATTTCAGTTTTTATTTGGTTTCTATATTGGATATGTTATGTGTTAGCAATATAGAGTGATAGCTTGTGATTTTGGTAGAGTATTTGGATTTGGGGACTTGATGTAGAGGGTTTTGCTCACACCATTTGTTCAGCCACTATTCAGACTTGGAGATGAGTAGGTGTTGTCCTTATCATCCTGTGTCACGACCCGTACCCTGTTCAGGGGCACGAGAACATGGGTACGTCCAGTCTACGCCGTAGTGTCGATGATAGAACGTTGTATAGGTCAACTAGAAATATAACATCTAGACACAAAGTATATAAACCTATCATCTCCGTACGGAGGTATATAATCTCAACTCAATGACAAGACATCTAAGGAAGATAAGCACGAATATCATAAAGATGTGATAGAAATAGATAAACTGAAATAGATGTAAGTCACAGACAGAAGTTTAAAAATTAAGACATAACACAAGATCCTGAATATAAAGTATACTACAAGTCTTAAATATCCAGCTGGAATGCAGTCCAATCAACCTACTAGACTAGGTTACTATATAAGGTACATCCTCTATGGGCACTGTAACCAATGGTAGATCCTGGTCAAAGTCTTTGTCTGTGCCAAACCCATAGAAGGTTGAGCAGTCATCATCTAAATCCTCTGTAAACATCAACGGGGTTATCCTGTCAGGATATGAGTAATTATAAATGCTAACATCAGTTCCATGTGAATTGACAAATTATATAAGAGACAATTATAATGGAATGCAAGATGAAATATCAAGACTGAAATATAAACATGATATGTAAAACTGGATAACATGTTAGGGTATAAAATATTAGAATATAAACAGTACAGGAATATCTGATGTATAATGTAAACATAAACAGTACCTTGAGATATTAGAGTGTTATGTGATCCGCTTGGGACACATGATCAGGCTATTCCATTTGGCCCGACTATCCCAAAAAATACACAAGATGGGTCAAGCCGGCCAACATAGAAAGCGCGCATAAGAAATATAAGATCTCGCTACACCCTACGTACGGTGAGGGTGGCACAAGCACATGAATAACATGATGGATATGATCACATAACCTCTAATAACTCCACATCCCCGAATATTATATAGATTCGGACATGACACGTCATGACAGGATTTAAAAGCACAGCCCACTTCCAAATTGGTGTTTATACAAGTACAGAAAATAAGATCGAACAATGCACCTATATACTAGGAAAGTCTAGGAATAACATCTCATGACAGGATCCGACGTATACTAGTCCGTGTACCATATTGTTGGGAATCAAGTAAAACACTATAACTGAATCATATATAGCAAATATCAAGACAACAAAAACTATCAGAGAACGTATTCGCCTGATATCCTAAGCAACTGATATGTACAGATGCCCAGACTGGAGTCACAGAGTCATATTTAGAGCAGTACAGGTTACAATGAGTTCATAATATAATAATTAAAGTGTACAATACAATCTATATGTTACTAGGCCTCTTTAGGTCAAAACTCAACCCTTGATCAACAATTAGTTACACTAAGTCAACATTTAGGGTTTAGTCAACTGTCTAGTCAAAGGGGTCAACTCTATCTAAGCTAGTCATAATTCTAACCATAGACCCACATACTCTAGGATTATCTTATAGTACTATATCATATACATATATATCATGCATGAATTCTCAATAAGCCACATATACTATGGTATCCCAAATCACATATATCATCTGTAGATACTATCCACTTACCCTTAGCCCATATCTCAAATACCTTAAGTATTAGTTAATACCTTAGTTCTAGGGTCAATACCTTGCGTAAACTAGATTTTCTAGTCCATACTAGTCAATACCTCGTTTCTAGGTCTATACCGTGAAGGTATTAGCCATAATAGCTAATATTACCAAGTATCAATACATATATCTTATATCTCTACTAGTTACATACTATCTAGGATTACTTTAGCTAAGTTATCCTTTATATATACATAGATGTACCCAATGTCTATTATATATGCCATTATCTTTACCTACCCATAACATATACCTTTTACCTATTCTAAACATTTATCCTTTACCTATATTATATACATATATCCATATATCCTATTATAAATTTATATCGCTAACTATTTACCCATTACTATACCCTCATACATGTTTGTCTATACTTATCTATGGTGTTTGGTTACTTTCTTACTCATATACTATATATATCCACCCTATATGTCATTGTACACCAAGATACTCATATACCATATCAACATGGTATAATATACCCCTTATATTATACGTATAAATATATATCTATATCCCTATGTATCCTATAGTATTGGTATCTATATGATACATATATAAAATACATATATAATATTGTGCCCTTACTATTGTATGCATATCCATTACTTACCTTGCTACTAAGGTATTTACCTTTACCCTTAGAATTACTTAACTACCTATACATATACATATACACTTATATATACGTATATAGATAGCATATCCTTAGGATATCTTAATTCATTAAGTATCCCACATTTTACACCATGTCTTGGCTATCTTACCTATACCCTATGTAACATAACATGTATTCTAGTATCTTATTTCTATATATACATATACCTATAGATATCTACCTTTGATCTTCGATACATATATGCATAAATATGTATCATAGGTTACCTATAATTGATATCAAGATATCTATATCCTTACCCTATGATATGTATAGCTATAGATTATATCAACATGTTTACCGATATACATATATACCTATATATCAATATATTAATATATCCTTATATTCTATTACCTTTCAAAATTATCCCAGGATATCCTATGCTTATCATACTCTACCAATCATACACACATGGACTCACTCATCCTACTCTTAACACTTGACATCTTGATATTATCTATTACCTAGTTCTAATACCCAATATCTTAGTGTCTTGACTAATACCTTATTCTTCCATATACTTATCCAACTACTCAAATACTAATACTTGATACCAAATATGATACCTTATTCAATTCTCAATACTCATCCAACTAACTCTAATACTAATACTTGATACCAAATAGGATACCTTACTCAAGTCTTAATACTCACTTATCCTTACTCATGATACTTGAGTGTCACGATACCAATATTCTCATGGTACCCAAGTATTACACTAGTACCTTGCCCACAACTTTAATATCTTGACACATAACTTATCTATATTTGGCTTACTTGCTAACCATTTGTATCAACATTAACACACACTAACTAACACATATTACCTAACAATAATATATATATATATATATATATATATATATATATATATATGTAGTATATCATACGTATACTTGACAACCTATGATACCTACATTCACTTAATATCCATACTACATAGGCTCATAGGATTCACGAATTGCCTATGTTGTATAGTCAATTTTCTACTTAAAATCAATACTACATCTATTAGACCTATTCACTAAATTCTAGGATTAAAGTATGTCATAGCCCTTCATATTAGATTTTCGAAACTTCAAACGGATCACATTTTCGTGTCTGGAAGCTCAACACCGAAATGCGTTCGTCTTTTGGACAGCTGACCCTCAAACAGTTTTACAAAAAGTTCTAGAACGAATTTGGCCTATTAATATATATATATATATATATATTTATATATATTTATATATATATATAAATATATATATATATATATATATATATATATATTAAGCAAACAGCATTTTATTGAATAAAAAGGGTGGCTCGTAACGAGCAATACATGTGCCAGGTTCCTAAAACACAAAAGAGGTTCCTGGAAGAAGCTAAGTTGAAAATACAAAAGTTGCGGGGGTTAGTTGCAAAATTTTGAAAAAAATTCGAAATTTGAAACTTGAAACGGTGTGGTCGGCCTAGAGGAGTAATGGGCACACTGCCCTATGCGCCGGTTGTGCAGCCCGAGGGCACGCAAACCGAAGGTTGCAGGCACGCAGCTCGGGGACTGCACTGCCCGAAGTTGCACGCAAAACGCGAAAAGAGCGTCGGGCCCCCCGTCCAGGTGCGACTACCGAAGCCCGAGGGACGCCAGCGGGGGAGGTCGGCCTGGAGGACGAGAACGGGGGGTAGGGTGGGGCGGAGTTGGGGATATATATATATATATATATATATATATATATATATATATATATATGGAAAGGTAACTTCGATACTGTTCTTTTAAAAAAATAGAAGATTAATCGGAGTCTTGAGCTATAAGTTATGACATTTCTAAGTTGATGTGGCTACTAAAAACATGGATGAATATTATGACGAATTTGGGTTATTTTGTACAAAAAAACACATGTATATACCCAAATCTAACCATGTATATCATGAGATACCATGACACAACACCACGTATTTTATTTAGGACACATACACCCAATCTTGACTCAAAAAGGATACGAAATTTTTTTTGGGTACACGTATTAAACACTTGGTGGTTACAAATATGTATCCTAGGTTACCGATAATTAATATCGACCTTTGATCTTCGATACATATATGCATAAATATGTATCCTAGGTTATCGATAATTGATATCAAGATATCTATATCCTTGCCCTATGATATGTATAGCTATATATTATAGCAATAAGTTTACCTATATACCTATATATCAATATATCAATATACCCTTCTATTTCATTACCTGTCAAAATTATCCCATGATATCCTATGCTTACCATACTCTACCAATCATACACACATGGACTTACTCATCATACTCTTAGCACTTGACATCTTGATATTATCTATTACCTAGTTCTAATACCCTATATCTTAGTATCTTGACCAATACCTTATTCTCCCATATACTTATCCAACTAACTCTAATACTAATACTTGATACCAAATATGATATCTTACTCAGGTCCCAATACTCACTTATCTTTAGTCATGATACTTGAGTGTCGCGATACCAATATCCTCATGGTACCCAAGTATTACACTAGCACCTTGCCCACAACTTTAATACCTTGACACATAACTTATCTCTATTTGGCTTACTTGATAACCATTTGTATCAACATTAACACACACTAACTAACACATATTACCTAACAATAATATATATATATATATATATATATATTTTAGATATACTTGACAACCTATGATAACTACATTCACTTAATATCCATACTACATAGGCTCATAGGATACACAAAATGCCTATGTCGTATAGTCAGTTTTCTACTTAAAATCAATACTGCACATATTAGACATGTTCACTAAATTCTAGGATTAAAGTATGTCATAGCCCTTCATATTAGCTTTTCGAAACTTCAAACGGATTTTATTTTCATGTCTGGAAGCTCCCAAAATCGCAAAAACACCGAAACACGTTTGTCTTTCGGACATCTGACACTCAAACAGTTTTACAGAAAGTTCTAGGATGAATTTGGCCAACTAATATATATATTTGAAAAATTAACTTCGATACGATTTTTTTTAAAAAATGGAAGGTTAATCAGAGTCTTGAGCTAGGAGTTATGATATTTTTAAGTTGCTATGGCTACTAAAAACGTGGATGAATATTATGACGAATTTGGTTTGTTTTAGACAAAAGAAACATATGTATATACCTAAATCTAACCATGTATATACCCAAATCTAACCATGTATATCATGAAATACCATGACATAATACCACGTATCCTATTTAGGACACGTACACCCAATCTCGTCTCAAAAAGGACATGAAAGTTCCTTTGGGGACACGTATCAAACACTTGGTGGTCACAAATTCGATTTCCCCCAATTTGTATCAAAATGAAATGGGAAAAATCTTCAAATAGGAAGAGGAGAGCCTCAACTCCTCTCTAATGGTACCCTAATACAAATGGGGTCCTAAATGAATGTAGTTACACTAATGAAATGAAATAGAAGGCTTTAGAGAGCTCATACCAAAAGGAAGATGGATTCTCAATATAAAATTCCTAGATCTAGATCTCTACCAAGCTTCAAGGCTCCAAATCCTTCCAATCCCTTCTTAGCTAGTCAATAGAGGCTTCTCCTTTCCAAGGGAAAGAGAATGAAACGAATTTGGCTCAATTTCAAAAAAATGTGGGTGTAGGAGCAATTTGGAAAAAAAGCTCCTAAATTAGGGCTTGAAATGAAAATAAAAAGAGGCATAAGATGAAGTGGGGCTTTAATAGGAAGGTGGGCTGCCATATGGTGTTAAATTTAGGGTTTGGTTAATTAGAAAATTTCCACTACACCCCCTCCCTTTAGTTATGACCAGTTAGGGATTGAACCTCCCTTCCTAATTAGGTGTTTAGTCAAGTTTTCTAACTAAATCTTCTAATATAGCCAGAGACTAACTAAAGGTCATGTAGGCTAGTCCTAATCATCTAGTTGGATGTCATGATAAGTTAGTTTAGGTCCTTTAGGATCACTAACCACTATTCTAGTCAAAGGCTAACCATTAGTCATATTCAGTAATAACACATATGTACTATTAATTATTTAGATAATTAACCAAAATATAAATTCTAGTTTTGAAAACTAATTTTTCACCCAAGATATAATATAAAATCACACTAATAATAATTAAGAAAAAAATCAAAAATACTCCTGTTCCGAAAAAGTGGGGGTTACAAGCCTACCCCTCTTAGAAAACAATTGTCCTTGAAATATAAGATGGTCGTACTCCTTCTAGGTCAAGCCCCCAACAATCAAGGTCAAGAAAATTCTATCTAATATCATGCAAGATTATGGTTCTACTGGTCGTGATCTTACAGTCTCGAACATGGTCACTACACTATCTATCACAACACAAAATATCTTGACAGGTGCTAATGGAATCACACAAAAAGATGGAAAAGAAGGACAAAAAAGACAGATCTGCTAACCCGTCACCCATAGCGTCGGCCTCTTCGACCGTCAACGCAAAAGTCTTACCCCTCTGGGGTATATCCCTCTGATGGTGCTGGGCATGATGCTGAGCCACAGGTGGCCTAGCTCCCCCTCTCTACTACCTTAGACACCTGTACTCCTGTGGTGCCCCATCCCGCTCAGTCAATCAGAAGAATCAAAATGCCGACGACGCTCGGACTTAGCCTCGCAACGGCTTGCTCGAAGACACGCTCAGGTAGGTGGCTTCGGTGAACTTACCTCAGCTTGGCATTTACACTAATAAAATAAAAGTTTTCAAATGCACAAGTAGGCTTGATAATAAAAGAGATGCATCCACATAGTTAAGGGAATAATCCTAACTTGGGTTAGACTGAGTTAGAATATGGAAACGTCCCACGGTCGGCTTAGAATTATGCTCAGCGTGCTTTCAAATGACACTCGGTCTTTTGTCCCGTGGTTTGGGAGAAGGAAGTTGGTCTAAGTTGCTAAGTTGCCACCATAATGGAATATGCCTAAGTCATAGGCATCGCCCACATATATGCTTAATAAGCATGCACGGTTTTGTCATCCAAGGCTTGGCATAGCCTTCGCCTATCCTGTGGTTTTAAGTCATATTATATGGCTTGTGGCTTAAGTCTAGGCACCCAAGGAGCTTGATTGTTCAAGACGATCGCGTACATAGCACGTTCCCTCGATGCAAGGCTTGGCATAGCCTTTGCTAGTCAAGTCGTGCACGAATAAGTTAGACAAGAGTTTGGTTGGGCTATCAAAGTCATAGTAAGCACTGTCCCGTGTTATCTGTGGTTGTCAAGTCACTTAGTCCCACGAGAACAAGGCTCATCATATAAAGTATGTGACTTGAGCGATAATGTCGCCTAGAGAACAAGTCAGTCTAAGGCACGAGCTACGATTGGTTTAGTGAAAAGCATGTCATGGACAGAGGAAGCACACAAGATCGGTCCCGCTACTTGGGAGTCTCGATAAGGAAGTTCACGAGATCGGTCCTACTACTTGGGAGTCTCGATAAAGAAGTACACGAGATCTGTCCTGCTAATTGGGAGTCTCAATAAGGAAGCACACGAGATTGGTCCCGCTACTTGGGAGTCTGATTAGGAAGTACATGAGATTGGTTCCGCTACTTGGGAGTCTCGATAAGAAAGTTCACGAGATCGGTCATGCTACTTGGGAGTCTCGATAAAGAAGTACACGAGATCGGTCCCGCTACTTGGGAGTCTTGATAAGGAAGTTCACGAGATCGGTCCTGCTACTCGGAAGTCTCGATAAGGAAGCACACGAGATAGGTAACGTTACTTGGGAGTCTCGATAAGGAAGTCCACGCGATTGGTTGTCGTCGAGATCGGTCCCGCTTCTTGGGAGTCTCGATAGAAAGTTGGAAAGTATGGTCATGATTAAGGAAGGACTTGGTATATCGAGTTGAGTCTTGCATGGTCATTGGTCAACTTGCGCGCAAGAAGAAATTCCTTGAACGATCTAGGAGCACCGAGTTCTTGTCGGCCTAGGAGGAATTGCAGATATTGTACGACCTTCATCGATGGTACGACTCGATTGAAGTGAACCGTTACAATATAGGCTACGGGTCATTCGATGGAAGCTCGTACCTTGCACGCGAATAGTCACCGTATGCAAAGATCCAGCATAGCTTGATATTGCTAGTGACCACTCATACAGATGTGTCGACACAAGAGCGGCTATCCGCTTGTATGCCTTTGGATTGCGTCGAGTACTAGCAAGTTACGAGTTAGGTTAACAGGCGTAATTATAGCAAGCGCAAACCTTAAATTGGCACGGGCTTGGTGTGCACGGTTGCAACACAATTCTGGAGCCTAAGATTTGCCTATAAGCAAGGACACGTACTTCGGCATGAATGTGGCGTCGTCATCGGGTCATCTCGAGTTAAGTCTGGAAGGGCCAAAAGGCAAGTTTGGTTAAGTCTGGTTGATCCTTAGGAGTCACGGCCTCGATCTTAAGGCACGATCAAAGTCTATTGGCACGACCAGCACGAGTCGTCCCTTGACATCATTGTACGAGAATGGTCTAGAGGCACATAAAATAAGTGAAAGTCTTAGTACGGCCGGGTTGCATAAGTTTGTACTTGTCGAGACACTGCCTCGAATATATATTAAAGCCAAGAATAGAGTATAGTACGACCCTGTCATTGCATTGCCAAGTATAGGCCAAGACATCTCTGTACTAAAATTGATCATAAGAAAAAACTAGAAAGACAATCAAAAAGGGATTAAGCTGCACAAAGTAAATGAACGTGTTAGTTTTGTATGTGTTGGCGAGGAGCTCACTCTACCAGTACAGTTGAGTAATTAATGATACACACAATTTTCATGTGCAGGCACAGATAGAAGCCTGCGTCGAGGCACAGAGTTCCTTGGCGTTTCGAGGCTTACGGCCGCATGGATTCAGAACTTATACGGAATATAATGTATAGACATCGTCATTCCGAATAATCTGCCAATCGTCACCTTGAAGCTTGTATTGAGAAATGAGAGAGAGCAGAGTGACTTGTAATATGATAGAAAAGTGAGCTTGAGAGACTTGTAATTTGGCCTCGTGCCCACATTGTAATCTTTGTTCAATATCAATAAAAGAGTATTTTGCATAACTTGTGTTTTGCTTCAAATTTTCGCTGTTGACTATTTAATGTTTCTGCTTGGGACTTATGTACGACGACCCCCGTCGCTTAGCCTGTAATCGACCATTATGGACCTGCCTTGCGTGAGTGCAATCTAGGCTCACGCGGTATCACGTCTTAGCGAGGATGATCGCTCCTACAGGAGCGGGACGTGACATAATGGTATCATAGCACGGCTTTACGTCCTTGGACTTCAAGTCGATTCTCTCAGTTTTGAAAGCTTGTCGTTGATAAAGAAGTGTGCAATCTCTCTCCAATGTCCCACGGCATGTCCATACAATAAGCCTAAATATTTTGTAAAATGGTATGAAAGAAATTTGGTTGAACAAAAGTTCAAGTAAGAATGGTTGGCTAAGTCGAGCTGGGCATATACACCAAGAGTTATGTCGACCTTAGAAAAGTCGAGTGCAGGATTTAAATTGTGTCAGGCGACAATGAGTTAGACTCGATTGAGTATATGAGAGGACTATCGATAGGGGTGCCATCCGACGATGTTATCGTTGATGTGATATGGATGAGCATGATTGGGCTCGAACAAAAATTCGAAGTATAATTCAAAACTTGTTTTGAGGATTTGTTGAATGACTTCATCCCTGAGTGGTGTATGGGATAGCCTTGGAGATGTTAGTCGATTGAGGATGCGGGTCCCAATGAGTTTATCAGCAAGCATCGCATGTTTGCAAAGCCTTAGATCGAGTATTATTGAGTAAGTTATAATCTTGAGATTTTGATGAGTTACTTCGAACGAAATTATAGTCGGCACACACGGGATTAAAATTTACATTGAGCATGAAATGTTTGTGATAAAGAAAAAGATAGATTGAAATCAAAGAAAAGTTAAGGTGTACGAATGGATGACTTGATTGAGGAAATTGATATGAATCATACACAAAAGTTAGCACGATTGGACGATAGCATGCATGGAAGTGATTCAAATATTTGAGAATGACTCTAAGGATTGGAATTGATATTGCTCGATGGTTTGAGTTAGTAAGGATTGAGGCAAATTGATGAAATTCATTGCTGGATGACTTAAGATAGTCGGACGAATATACGTGATTTTGATTTTGGATGAATTGAACATGTAACGGGTTTGGGAGATAATGATCGAACTTGATCTTGAATGTTGAGGAGATTATTCAGTTCGTACGATAACAACAGTCGCACAACTCGAAATTCGTTGCAAATCAATATCGTCAGGTTACGTATATCATCGATGGTATTGAGGCGTATCAAAGATCGATATGCGATAACTCGGGGGTACTCTAATTCGAGGAATAATGATCGTACAAAATGTTATTGTTCCGATGGATGCTACGCTTGGGATTTTGATGAAATGAATGTTGGATAAAAATGATCGTGTCTTGATGGTTATGTCGATAACCATAATGTCGACGTTCTTGTCTTGCACGAGCGCAACTTCAGCCTCACCCATGCATCACATCAGATTTGGGGATGATCATTCTGCATGAGCGCGGACATGATGATTTATGTCGCAGGAACGATCGAACTCGGAAAATCAAGATGTGGTAATTTGGATTGCTTCGACTTGTGGTTTGAGGCGAAGGTGGATTCGAGGATTGATCGGACACATGATTGATGATTGAGTAAACTTGAGGTTTGAGGACATCTAATCTGTGTATCAAGAATGAATTAGTCTAGACTCAAAATAAGTGTTACGCTCCGATGAGAACGATTATTCTGCGGGAGCATTGTATGGTGATTCATGCCGACCGTGGATAATCGTACTCACATGAGATTGGGACATAAAATATTATTAAAGTCAGACAACCTTGTGATCGATTACGTAAATTGGGATAAATGACTAGGGAATATGAAATGAAAATTATGGTTTAGTAACAATCGTGTCATAACGTACTTGACTTAGAAGGAACGGATAGGTGGATTATATCGAACGTGTTTGAAGAAATAGGCTATGTGAACTGCTTGTTGAGAGAGGGATATTGATATGTCGAGAAAATGGTTGAACATGACTCGATATAGAATGGCTTTGCTGAATGACTCGGACCCCTTCGACTAAGTGTTGCAAGTGCGAATATGAGATATATATATGTTCGATGTTTAGAATTCTGAGTGATGCAAGCTTGGGTAGAAAATCCTGTACGATCAACTATGGTTTGACCCTAGGATTGGGGTCAGTATTGGCATTATTATTGGGAAACTATGATTCCAATCCTGACATTGACTTTAGCCTTGAGAAATGGCCTAGCGGTTAGGCGAGACGCCCCTGTTTCATGAGTTAGCATTGGAAGGATTTATCTTGAGGATTAGTATGGATGGATAGAACGATTCTAGAATATGAGAACACCACTCAAGAGGCTCGGCTGACAAGCATATATTTCAGGAATGCCTGAATATGTGCACGATCCAACTCGAGTAAGAATGGCTAATTCTCTATCACAAGGCTTGGCTGAAATGCATGTATTTTGGGGATGCCTAAAATATGTGTATGATCCAACTAAGTGATATGTTAAATTCAAGTGAGAGTAAAGGAATGGAAAAGTGTCGAGGATTTTGAATTCGTGTTTTAAAAGAAAGATTAATGGTAGTGCGAGCGTGACTCGGATTGAAGAAATGCATAGGCGTAGTGTGTGCGAGAGTTATAGAATGTTGAATAAAGTGATGAGTCGATGAGTAAGTACTCAGTTAGTTTCGATAATGAAACTTTTTCTGAGTGGTACATGATTGTTTGCAAAAACAAAAGTATACAACTTTATTGATACAAACTGTAATAAAGATTACAAGAATTCTGGGAAAATTACAACTATAGAAATCCAATCTTGATGACGATTGCTCTATCCCTTGGACGATGTGAACTTTGAAGACGAAGCCTTTGAAGTTGAAAACAACTCTGGAAACTGAAGGCAAAAGCCTCTGAAGTTGAAGACAAAAGTCTCGGAAGAATGCAGCAGCACTTTGGCAAGAACTCCTGAACTCTCTGATTTCTGATCTCTGATCTTGATCCCCCTTGAAATGAAGACTTGAAACTCTATTTATAGAGTTCTGGAAATAACTAACTTTCAGTTATTCTGGACTGCGCAAGATGATTTGCGTAGCAACTGATTTGCGCAGCACTGGACTGCACAGGCAGTTATTGGATCGTGGGCCAACTATCTGGGACACATGGCATCATTTGATTGAAATGCGCATGATCATGCATAGACAGTTGCCACGTAATGAGCAATTGATGGCATGAATGCCACATGTAATTTGTCAGTTATGTTGGTAGAATGCGCAAAGTGAACTGCACAGACTTTGGTTTGCGCAGACTCAGACTGCGCATGAATGGTTTGCGCAAACTCAGACTACGCATGAATGGTTTGCACAATCACGGATTGCGCTGCCACCTGTCAGCCGCCCTCGAGCACTGTGCGGTGCCATAAACGAACAGTCTCCTCGTTATTCGTGTTGTCAACTGTCAGGAAGATCTGATTTGATTTAGTCAATGATGACTTCTGCCACGTCAGTCTGTGCAGTTGGGAACATGCGCAAACCAACCTGCGCAAAGTGATGTCTGCACAACTCATCAAAATGATGAATATCTTGAATTTTTGACTTTGTTGATTGATACAACTTGATTTTTCAGGACCTACAAGACCCCCTTCAAAGTTTTCAAAAATTGATTTTATTCAAAATTTTGAAATACTTTGAATTTTTGAATGTTGAATCATTTTGCGCAACATGATGAGCTGTCTGCGCAAAGCGAGTGACCACAATTTTAGGCGCAATCCGAAGCATCCGTTTCGTGTTTTCCAAAACTATAAATACCCCTCTCTTCGTTTTCAATTCTTTACTTTGCAATCTTTCGAGCTTTTTGAGAAGAAAATCTCCAAACCTTCACTGTTCTCCTCCTCCGACGATTGTCATGGCCCCAAGACGATCAAATGCTGCCGCTGCCGCCGCCGCGAAAGGAAAAGCTCCGGCCGAGTCTTCTGACAGGGTTGCACGGCGAGCTTCCCGACACGAATCCGCACACCCTGCTCTGAGAGGTAGTTGAACCGATCGAAACCCTTTCTTAGGGTGATTCGACTCCCTTGAAACTCATCTCTTTTTAGAGATAAGTTCATATTGTGCCACCCTTTTTAGGGTTTCGGTTGCATCAACTATCAGTTATTCATTTTTATGAAGGATGCATTCTTGCGCAAATTGTTGATTTGTGCTGACAGAAAGTCAGCGCAAACAATTAAGTTGCGCAGATATCAGCGCAAAGCATTGCTTTGCGCATCCTTTTATGATGCGCAGACTGATGTTGCGCAAGTCATGTCAGCGCAATCTGAGGTTGTGCAAATTATGTCAGCGCAATCTGAGGTTGCGCACTTTAATGTTTAAAAACAGAATATTTGTCTTGGACTAATTTTCATCTGTTTGTTGATGCAGTTGAAGTCAATGAAGATCCAGATTACGAACATTTTGTGGGAACCCTTACAGAGTCTGAATACAAAGAGGATCTGTCTCATGTCCATTACCCTCAGTATGATCTACCGGCCTCCCGTCAGGCTATATTGATTTCTCAGGACAATGAAACTTTGATGTGTTTGATGAACGGACAGCCTTTAGAATCAGCTGATGCTGTAATTCACAAGAAACCCTTATTCCTATTCGGTGACGCCTTTGAGAGAGCCTCTCAGCCTAGGCCAAGGATGGAAGATAGGGTAGTTCACCAGCAAGATAGATCTTTTTTTTTTTTTTATACCCGACATCGCTCGCTGCCTTCCTTTGTCACGGTACGCTCATGCAAGCTACCCTAGGAAGATGGATTGGAATATCACTCTATTTCAGGATGCTCGGGCAGGAAAAATCTTCGTAAAGAAGGGGCCAAAACATAAGGATATGTTTTATAGCTCTTCTGACAGATATAGTGTCCTACTGAGAGGCTTAAGACCTGGCTGCATTCCACCAGAGAACTCCTCCATGCTAATGCCTGTTAGGACACCAATATTCGCAAATGAATTTGCAAAGGTTGAAGGAAAATATCCTGAGCAAGATATAAGACTGACTGGATTGGTAAATCCAGACTATAAGCGATGGAACAATATCGCAAATTGGATTCTGGCAAAATTCCAAGACAGACTCCAACAAATCAACCTGTATGAAGCAGTGCATGCCACTGTATATGGATTTGCTCCTTATCCTCATATGTTCTTAGCCTTAGCTGAGAGATACAACTATAGGACCGGAACTTTCATGACCCCAGGGGGAGAGATGGGCTTTGCACTCCACGAGATGAAGTATATCTCGTATTTGCCCATGGTAGATGCTCCGTATGAGGAGTATGTACCAACAAATGATGAGTTGAACAAGCTCAGAAAAGAGAATCCAGAGATGGTGACAGTGTTCGAAGAGCTATTGTGCCATTATAAGATCTGTTCTCTATTTTACCAGAGTGCCACTGCTAACACTTGTTATTCTTCAAAGTGGCTACCATACCTGTTTCTCAATCATATAGAAGAGAAGAAAACCAGGAAGAATGCTAAATGTTACCCTACTTTCTTCAAACCTTTGAGCCATACAGAGGTTAGAAAGTTAATGGAATAGAGTGGTCACTTTGATAAAGAAGTGAAAGATGACCATGAATATCCTCCTTTGAAGAGAGGAGACAATTTGGAAAGTTACATGAGAATGGGCTATAGGCCCATGTCAGAAGTAGCACAATTGGCGGGATTCTTAACATACTGGCTGCGAAGGTTCGTAGTTCCCGGATCCAGTGCCGTAGATCGTTTTCACCGCGGCGTCTTGTTTGCAGCTGTTAAATTGGTCTTCGGCTATAAAATGGACTTACTATCAGCAATGACCTGCAAGCTAAACGCCAGTCTTCGTTTATATGTTGACTTGATGCTGAAAGCGAAGGGAGAGAGAGAATTCCCTCGCTTAGAATTGCCATATACACATTTGTTTGGATGGTTGCTTCTTCACTATCCAACCTTAATGGATCCTGGCATGATCAGTCAACGACAGTTTTCTTCGAAGGTATTCCCATGGAAAATGGAAATATACTTCCTTAACTGAGTGTAGATTTATGTTGAATTTGAATAGAGGCTGGAATTTCTGCTGTGCTCCTTTCCCTGCTGGGTATGATCAGATGCCCACGAATATGGTGGATTTGAAACTGCAACCTCTGACTCGTGTCGCTTTTGAATGGTTGAAGACAATTCGACCATCTCATTTGGTCTACCGATTCGAAGAAGAGTGCTACTTAGAATCATATCTTCCAAGCCGATTCGCTCGGCAGTTTGGATATGATCAGTTCCATGTAGGGAACGCAATTACCTGCCTCCAAGGCAAAGGTTATCTGATAGACGGAGCTAGGGCTTGGGCTTATTACAATGCCCGTGATACAAAAGCCACTTTTTCCATGCCAGCAAAGACTACTCCTCAGGGTCCTCGAATGCTTTTTACATACTCCGTGTTTTACACATCAGCGAATACTTTTGCCGAGAATTTTAATCTTGCAGATAGTTTCGCCACTGCAACAAGATTAAGGAGAGGAAGAATTGCTCCATCAATCCCTATAAATGAGGAGGCACAGGAACCGACAGATGCACCTCTGGAAACTACAAGGGATATTATATTCCTCCAAGAAGTGAATGCACCACTTCGTATTTCTCTGAAGGTGGGTAAATCTCCTGCGAAGAAAAGAAGAAGAGAGGAGCCTCCTGCTCCTGTGGCGAAGAAGAAATTAATTCTTGATCTTTCTTCTGAAAAGGTGACTACCAGATCTCAATCCCGACAATTAGCCGAGACACATCAAGAAGTTGCCACTACACCAACTTTCGTGCAAAAGCAAGCAGAGCCAGAAAATGTAGAGAGTCCTGTTAGACCTCTACACAGAAAGAAAAGAGTAGTCACCAGAAGAGTTTTGGAAGAGTCTTCTTCTAGACAACTCCTGACTTCAGTAGATGCTGCTGCAGGACTTCTAATGGCATCTCCTACACCTGCTTCTGAATCAGGGAGCAAAACTCTCGAGGAGAATGAACAGAGGGAAGATTTTGCCCCAAGAATTGAAAAGCCTAGAGAACATATTTTAGAGGAAGAACAAAGTGTTGTACGACCTCATTCTCCTATTGCAGATATTACTCAACCTCCTCCTACTCCCAGGACTCTTCGTGAGGAAGAAGACCGTGAAATGATTGCAGCTCTGGAGGACTGCAGTTATAGCTTGCAGGAAGATCAGGCTGCCACTAGCAGTGGAAATGCAGCAGTAGAAGAAGAAGAAGAAGACGAGGAAGGTTCTTCATCCGAAAATGTTAATGAGTATTTACAAGATCCTGAAAAGAAAAATGAAGAACACAGATCTCTTGATACTGCCGATGATATTTCAAATCCTAAAAAGGATATTGAAGTGGAGGCGTCTGCAGAAAAGGCTGTCGATGTTGAGATAGAAATATCTCCTGAAGAAGTAGCCGACGAAGGTGAGCTGACAGAAAATCCCGCCACCGACCCTCAAGGTATAAAACAAGATTTATCAATTTTTTCTTTTAAAATGAACTGATAACTAACATCTTTATTTGTAATTTCTTGCAGATCTTGAGACTTTGCCAACACCTCCAACGGACCTGATTATGGTGCCTATACCAACAGTGGTTGTTAGCAGTAGTCATCACTTATCTTGTGGTTCTGAGGCGGGCAGCAGCCAGGCTGTTGCAGCGGAGGCTACTTCTGTTCAACAGGAGTCCATTCCAGTAGGGAATGAACTTGTTGTTAAACCAAACCAAGGTAAAATTGCTTTTCATTTGATCTTTTTGTGCATCAACAATCAATTAGTAAAATAACAATTTTACTTTTGCAGAAGATCAAGCAGGAGGAGCAACCAGCTCTACCTTGGCTCCCTTATTTAAAGAGCCTGTTATCCAACTTCAAAGAATCGAGCAACCTGTTACCCCATCTTCATCAGGAGTAGCAGCAACTCCCGAAACTTTGGCCATCAATCAGCAGGTTGTCCAGTCATTTACCAAATGCTTCTTTGAATCGCTGGGATCCCTTGTCCGAAAAATGATAGAGAAAGAAGGAGCTGACTTCATTATGGTTAGGAAGCCCACTTCTTTCTTGATAGGAGCCATAAGAGACCAAGGAGATGAAGCTCAGGCCACTCTTCTTGAACATATATTAAATGAGTTAGAAGTCTCCATCAAGAAGTATAAAGAACTCAAGAAGAAAGATGTAGACTCTTTAATACAAGCTGAATTTGAGCGACTGGCTCAAGCTGCTGATATGGAAAGATTAACCCTTCAAAATCTATTAGAGGCTCATTCAGCAAAATCAGCTGAATATAATTCTAAGATAGAATCAATTACTTTGGTGGCTGAAAGCAAAGGACGGCGACTTGCTGAATTGAAGGCAGAAATTACTCGCCTCCAACAAGAATTTGAAGAAGAAACTGTTAATCACCAACTGGTGATTGAACAATTTAATGCATTGATTGAAGAAAGAAATGAGTATGAGACCACTCATGGTGAAGAGATCACTCGCAGGACTGTAGATATGCCTATTTTTGATGAAGAAAGTGGGATGGAGGAAGCAAGAAAGATAGTAGCGTCAACGCACGAAGAAGAGCTGCAGTCACTAAAGCAGCAAATTGACAATCTGATTGTCCCTCCTTCTTGATTTTGTATTTGGATTTTATTGCTATAGCTGCTTTTTTGTAGTATATCATGTTTTGATATAAAAGACATTTTGTTGTGGCTCCATTATTTATTGTATATCTTATTCAGATATAAATAATAGATAGACATGATATATTTATTGATAACTTAATCGAAAACGACAAGTTGCTGATGTAGAAAATGAATGATGAATCGTCAATGTATGTGAAACGAATGAACGGGAATACCGTTAAGTGATGATGAACGAACGGATGAACCGTCAGACGATGGTGAATGAAGTAGTTAACCGTCAAATGATGAACGGGTTAACCGTCAAAATAGATGAACGGATGAACCGTCAGATATTAATGAACGGACGAACCGTAGGATGAATGTAATAAATGAACGGATGAACTGTCTGGTATTTAATTAACGGACGAACCGTCAGATGAATGTATCACTTCGTAAATTGAAGAACTTCTGTCTATAAATATAGCAGAAATCTGACAGAAACAAACACTTCTATTCTTCAACATAAAAATGTCTTCCGGAGAAGCATCTAAGAAGGCTGAGATTACTCCGAAAGTTCAGAAGGGCACTGAAGAACGCCCTGCTGATCCAGTTCAGCCAAAGGAGGCAGAAGCAGGCGAAGGTTCGTCTGCACCTCAACCACCGCGAGACATTCTGGACTTCCTGCTCGAACCAGGAAGGACTAGCGAAGAAGAAGCCATGAGGATGGCCGCCTGCAAGTTTTTTGTGGGATCCAGCAATGAGGTTCTCGGCTCTTTCACTGACTGCATTTTTGAGAAAGACGGCAGTGGCCCTCGTCCCAATGTAGAAAAAGATGATAGTGATCTTTAATATGTACTATCATATAATGAAATAAAATTTGAATTTTATTTATGAACTTGATTCCGTCTGATAATTTTACAAATATTTTACACTCACACATAATACTTCTTTAAGAATTTGCCATTGATAGGCATCATAGCAACTCGACCATCAAGTTCTGAAAGTTGATAAGCTCCATTTGAGAAGACTTTGCTTACAACATAAGGACCTTCCCATTTCGCATCGAATTTCCCTTTGCTCAGATGAGTCATAGTCATAGGACGTCTGACCGTTAGAACAAGTTCTCCTTGCTGAAAGGCTCTGACCTTCACTTTACAATTAAATGTCTTCGAGATACGGGCTTGGTATAACTCAATATGCTGTTGATCCATTAACCGCTTTTCATCCAGTGCCTCTAACTCTTGAAGTCGAAGAAGGTCATTGTTCTCTGTGGTAAGCTCATTGGCAATAACAATTCTTAAAGAAGGAATTTGCAGCTCCAAAGAAAGAACAGCTTCACAGCCATACACTAAAGAGAAGGGTGTAAAGCCTGTGGGATTGCGGACTGTAGTTCGATAGGCCCAAAGACATTCGCCAAGTTTCTCGCTCCAATTCCGTTTGTTAGTGGATACAAATTTCTTAAGGAGCTTAATAATGGTTTTGTTAAAGGCTTCAGCTAGACCATTAGCAGCAGGATTGTAGGCCGTCGAAGCAACATTGTCAATCCGATGATCATCGCAGAATCTAGTGAACTTCTGACTAATAAATTGAGGTCCATTGTCATGGATGATTCTTCGAGGTATACCAAATCTATAGATGACATGGTGTTTAACGAAGTTAATGACACTGCTAGTCTTGACTTCAGCCAGGGTATAGCTTCAGCCCACTTGGAGAAATAATCAGTTATCGCCAATATGAACCGATGTCCTCTAGAAGAAGGAGGATTGATAGAACCTATGATGTCCATACCCCAAGCTTCAAAAGGCCAGGAAGTAGCAGTCGGGTGTAAGAATTCCGATGGTTGATGAATGAAGTTTGCATGGATTTGACAAGCACGACATTTCCTTGCATATTCAATGGCATCTGATACCATAGAGGGCCAATAGTAACCCATACGTCGAATACGATCCTGTAGTTTAGGACCGGGTTGATGTGCTCCACAGACGCCATCGTGAACTTCACGCAACACTTGTTTGGCTTCATCACCAGCTAAACAGCATAGAAGAAGACCGTCATAAGTTCGCCGATAGAGTGTTTTGGTAGTTTGATTGTAATAGAATCGTAGAGATCAACGTCGAACGCTTGTAGCCTCCTTAGGATCTTCAGGGAGTATGTCATGTACTACGAAATCGATAAAAGGAGTTCTCCAATCGTCATCAATAACATTGACTTCAGCAAGATTGCTAAATTCAATATTACGATTATTCTCAATACAGAACAGTTCTCGGTTAGAAATAACCACCACCTGATGTCTTTTGATAGGGATGGCTAAGACAGCTGCAAGATTGGCCAAAGCATCGGCTTCAGTATTGCAAGCTCGTCGAACATAGTCGATGAAGAAAGCTTTGAATGATGTAGCTATATTGATTGCCGCTTCATGATAAGGCACCAAGTCTTGATGACGGACTTCATAGGTTCCTCTAACCTGGTTCACAACCAGTTTAGAATCACCATAGACTTCCAGATATTCAACATTCAGTTGTTTAGCTAGCTGAAGGCCGACAAGTAAAGCATTGTACTCTGCCACATTGTTGGAGCAAGGTTCATCTAAAGAGTAGGCTCTTTGGATAGTTAATCCATCTGGAGAAACGAGAACAACTCCAACACCTGCCACAATAGCACCATTTGGTCCAATTCTTGATGCACCATCAAAGAATAGACGCCAGGTTGAAAACTCTTCGGAGATCATGTTGACTTCTAACGTCTCGTCAGGAATTTCGTCATAGAGTTTAGATGTTTCAGGCACAGGATGAGCTGCTAAGAAGTCCGCCAGCGCTTGACCTTTGACAGACTTTTGTGGAACATACACCATGTCATATTGAGCTAGCAGGATTGCCCATGTAGCCAACCGAGAATTAAGTGTACTAGGTTTCTTCATGAGTACTCGGAAAGGGTTAACTCGAGATATAACATGAATAGTTTGACCAATGATATAATACCTCGTCTTTTGCACAGCAAACATGAGAGCCAGGCATTCTTTCTCGACCGTACTATAACGGTGTTCAGCACCAATCATAGTTCGGCTAAGATAGTAGATAGCCTGTTCATGGCCTTTTTTGTTCTTTTGGGCAAGTAAAGCACCCAATGAATGGTCCACAGCACGAACATACATCAAGAATGGAATGCCAGAGATAGGTGGCACCAAAATTGGTGGGTTCATAAGATATTGTTTGATATCGTCGAATGCTCGTTGACACTCTTCAGTCCAAACAAAAGATACACCCTTTTTCATTAATTGAGTGAATGGTCTACAGCGTCCAGACAAGTTCAAAATGAATCGCCTGATGTACGCAAGTCGACCTTGGAATCCTCGTAGCTCTTTTAGGTTGCGTGGAGGACGCATCTCTTGAATGGCTTTGATCTTCTCGGGATCCACGTGTATACCCTTAGAGGTAATGACGAAGCCGAGAAATTTGCCACTAGAGACACCCAAGAATGACTTGGTGGGATTCATCTTGAGCTGATATTGACGCATGAGATTAAATATTGTTCTCAAATCTTGGATGTGATCTTCTTTTAGACGACTTTTGACAGCAATATCGTCAACGTAGCATTCGACTGTTTTACGAAGATGTTCTTTGAAAATGGTACTCATGGCTCGCTGATAAGTTGCACCAGCGTTCTTGAGACCAAATGGCATCACTGTATAACAATAGACTCCTCGAGGAGTGCGGAAAGATGTATGTTTTTCATCTTCAGGATGCATTTTGATCTGATTATATCCGAAAAATCCATCCATAAAAGATATTCTTTCGAACCCACAGGTATTATCAATCATAACGTCTGTGATAGGAAGAGGAAATTCATCTTTCGGACATGCTTCATTGAGATCTCGGAAGTCGATGCAGACTCGAACTTTTTTAGTTTTCTTCAAAACTGGGACGACATTGGCTACCCAATCAGGATGCTGCTCTTCTCGAATAAAGCCACAAGCGATGAGCTTCTTGACTTCATCATCAATTGCGTCCATCATTTCAGGCTTAAATCGCCTTTGTTGCTGTTTGACCGGTTTAGTATTAGGAAGAATGTTCAGTTTGTGAGTAGCAATCTTGGGATCTAAACCTGGCATGTCTTCGTAACTCCAAGCAAAGACGTCAATGTATTCTTTAATAAGAAGAATCAACTCTTGCTTATCTGCTTCTGGAAGATTCTTGCTAATAAAGATTGGCCGAGGTGACTCTCTTTCCCCTACATCAATTTGAATTAGTTGATCTTCAGTAGGAGGTTCTCTTTGTTCAAATCGGAGTACCCATTGGTTATCCATATGTTGAGCCCAAAGATCTATTTCCGGACTTTCTTCAACGTCTTCATCACAATCTTCTGGTAGTTCAGCGAAGACCATATTAGAAGATACAATTATACGATGAACTTCACCGATGCTGGTATCAGAATCCCATGATCTGGAATCAAAAGAATTAGAACGTTCTTCACTATCTGATTCAGAAGCTGCTGGGGATAACAGTGGCGGAGAAGTATATCCGAGACCTTTCTTGGTCCTGCTGTAATACATTGGCGATTTTCCTTCCGGAACAGTTGTGCGGATAGGAGTTCGTCTACCTTTACCGTAATTGAGGCCATTTTTGAAGTCATAGCCCATTTTTCGGATGATGTCTTTTGATTGTTGACTATAACGATGGAACTGGAGACGTCTCGTATCGTTAGGTTTGCTATCATCCGTATAACTGAATTGTTTTTCTGGTCCTTTACAAAAAAGTGCTGGACTTTCACCTTTCTTTAGAGAAGGGTGAATACGGTAAGAATCATCTAGATCTTCAAGTGAGACTTCTGTCTGAAGAGATTGTACGACTCCTATTGTAACTGATTGGAAGCTATCTAACATATCCAAATAACATTTAGTATAGTAAATAACATCAGTATACTGGAAAGTAGGTGCTTTTTCATTGATTTGTACATCAGTATTTACAACAGGACCTTTAACCTTAGCAGGTTTGGTCAAATTGATTACAAGAGGGGAAGAAGAAGAACGTGGAGGAGGCTTGTTACGACGGAGGTCGATAACAAGTGGCTCAGAAGAGGTGAGCTCCCTTTTTTCTTTGTTGTGAGTTAAATCAACAACAAGTGGCTCAGAAGGAATGAGCTGCTTTTTGTCTTTGTTACGACGTAAGTCAATAACAAGTGGCTCAGAAGAGGTGAGCTTCCTTTGATTTTCATCAACATCAACTGATTTCATTTGAACTGGCGAGTGAATAACCAGTGGCTTGGAAGATTGTGGATGAGAAACTCGCCCCTTAACAGGTATGATAAGAGTATCTTGAGGCACTGCTTTTTGATCTTCTTCAGTATCCATAGCCAATACCACCTTCATAAACTCATCCTTGTACATACGAGCATCGTTGCAATAAGCTTCAACACCCTTGAAAGGATAAAGGTCCGCAACTTCCTTATGAACTTGTCCTTTGTCATCAACGTATTTAAAGCATTGATGAAGAGTTGATGGAACAACATTGTGTTCATGGAGGAATGGCCTTTCCAGGAGAGCATTGTAAGAACAACCATGATTGTCAATGATATAAAAGGTCACCTTTGTGCGAAGATTGCCTATTTGGAGTTTTAGTCGGATCTTGCCCAAAGGTTCACTCTTTCCTTGGTTAAATCCCAGAATAGTAGTGATTGTGGTTGAAAGACTATACACTGGTATCTTCAATGCATCTAGCATTGTCTTTGGCATAATACTAAGTACAGACCCTGGATCTATCAGGATACGATCAACCTTCATTGAATCAACATATCCTATATAGTAAAGAGGACGATCATGTCTATTATCTTCCATTAACATATCATCTTGAGTGAAGGTAATGTTTGGGATCAGTTCCAAAACACTATGACAGTGATGACAAGAGACTGGTTCTGATTCTGGCTTCTTGAGAAGAGTTAAGCAAGTTTCAGCCTGCATCAGAGCTTCACTTAGAGTTTCTCGTGTCTCCTTGGAAAGACGCAAAAGTTCAAAGATTGACAGCCTAGCCGGTGTATTGGCTAATTGAGCCAATATATCGAAATTGTAAGGCTTCTCAAGCCCAGTAGGAGATGACTTCTTTAGGGGTTTGTCAAATCGAACTTGTTGCTTGCCTTTGTCAGCCGTTGTTGGCTTGGGAGGAATTGATACTACAACTGGTGAAGATGTAGAAGGGACTTCTTCAGCAGATACGGGTTGTACCGGAGCAGGTTCAGAAGAAGAAGCAGGATCCTTTTGACTTTCAGAATGATCTTTCAAATAGGCTTTCCCTGATCTGGTGCCTAACAGAATCTCTTCGTCAACAATGGGATCAAAAGATACCATGTTGCAGATCTTAGTTTTGCCTTTAGAACGAGTTTTCTCCTTGGAAGAAGAGGACACCTCGAATTCCGGAGCAAGATCAGGATGGATCCATATAATTTCACCGTTATCAAGAGATAAGGGAACAAGACCTTCATTGGATGGAAGCGGAAGGTTCTCAATCTCAAGGGTTGCTTTAGGAATTGGAATGACACCGTGCTGTATTATCTGCGGAGGAAAATCCCTAAATTGGACTGAAACCATATTTGCAGTAACAGTCTTCTCATCTTGTTGCAGAGTGACTACACCAGCATTGACAAGCCCTTGAATCTTACCTTTGAGCACATAGCATGCTCGAGTAGGATGTCCAATAAATCGGTGATAGACACAATACTTGGGATGATCAGTCTTATTGACTTCATCAGGTTTCTTTGGATCAGGGAGTTGAATTTTATTGCTTTTGAGTAGACATTCAAAGATACTCGCAGTGTCATTTTCGTCAAAGGAATATTCCACCTTCGGACGAGGTTCTCTCGGTGGAGGTGCAGAAGGAGTAGGAGTAGATGTAGGTGGGGCCACATTGACAGCCAAAGACTCTTTATTTTTGTTTAAGTTAATGTTCAAAGTTTTTTTCGCTTTGCGATTGTTCTGGCGATTGTTACCACCTGAATTTTGATGCTCATCTCGATCAGGGTTAGACATTTGTACCCCCAATTGTTTGAACTTGTCAGCACTCACTTCAGCAGCTTTGGCGTTGACGATGAATGAGGGCCAATCTTAGAATTGGGTTGATCCCGTCCACATACTGATAATAGGCAAAAGATTTGCCTTACAAGTATCAATAGTGATAGCAGCTGGAGTTCCAGGAGGCATTTTCAAAGCTTCACGACGGAACCGTTCAATAAAACTCTCAGCAGTTTCGTTATGTTTCTGTTTGATTTTGTTGAGAGCTGACATCGTCATATCATTAAATCCCTCATAGAACTGTTCCAAAAAGATTTGTTTGAGACCTAAAAAAGAAGTAATGCAACCATCGGGCAAACTTCTGTACCAGTCGTAAGCTACGCCGGCTAAACAACCGACGAATACTCTGGTAAGAAGAGCGTCATTTGGCTGAAGTTGAACAGTCATTACCTCAAAATGATTGATGAATTGACTCGGAGAAGTACTGCCATCGAACAGAGAAATTGTAGGTATTTTGTATTTCGAGGGAAACGGGACGTCCTTCCATTCAACCGGATAGGGTTGCTTAATCCCCAACCTTTGCAAGTTGTCCTTCTCTTTAAATGCTTCAAATTGGGTTCGTAAGAGTTTGACAGCTTCATTGGCATCTTCGGATGAAGAAGAAGGAGCAGGTTGAGTTGTAGTGGTAGGAGGAGGAACAGCGTTGTAAGCACTACCCCCAGCTCCTGAATGGCTAGGCGTAGTTTGTACTTGTACTTGTATAGGAGGTATTGGGGGAGGCACTACCCCCAGTCCAGTATTGGCAGGTATCGAAGATGCTATGATCTCTGGATTAGTAATAGGTACAGTTGGTGGTGTAGCATGCTGTGATACAATAATGGAATGCATACTAGCAACCATCTCAGCCATGGTTTTTAATTTGTCTTCAAGTGCAGCAATTCACTGTTCTTGATTTATGGAAGTTGAAGCATCCGGATCATCGGTGACAACATAAGCTGTCACTTCTCTTGGCACAGTGGAAGATACTGTTTGTTCAGAGCTTTCACTGTATGCATCATAATCAGAGAACGAATCATCTCCTGACTGAGAAACAGGAAGATGACCTGAAGGATTTTGAGGAAGATTCCTTTGACCGATTGTATCTCGGCTTCGAGAACGAGTATGTTGAAATACTCCTTCAGAAGATTCTTGAAGTAATTCCAAATACCGTTGGCTTGGCTTGCGGATTCTATCATGCTTAGAGCATCTTTTACCCCCAGTGTCTCGGGAAGTCATGTTAACAGAAGCATACAAAACTTCGTCTTCTTCTGACATAGGTTCAGATTTAGCAAAAGTTAAACGATCGAAGACAGATCGTTTTGTCGTTTGACAACAGCATTGGATGATGACTTTATGATTACAGTGATGATCAGATGGTTGAGATGGAGATATTGAGAAATTATCCTATTTTTGTCTTAGATGTTCTCGAAGATCTACAACAGGACGAGGAAAGTTCCGAGGGATCTGTTCTTTGATAACATTTGGAACATGATTCCGATTCTTCAAATGTTTAGTCCCTTGAGTATACAGGGAAGTACTCACTTCATTGGCATAAGTGTGAGAATTTTTGACCTTGGAGATTTGTTTCTGATGATGTTTGACCTTCGGCATTGGCTGTTTGCGTTTTACCAAAGTGGATCGGTTAAGATAAGTTCTAAGGTCAGCAAATTCACCCCCGGAAGTTTCTGTTTGAGACACTAACAGTTTTCCCTGTCTGGAACGACAAATTTGGAGAGTCGGGAGGTCCTGGAATTCTGCTATCGGAGTAGGCAGGATACCTCTTTGATTAATACAAGTACTCTTGTTATAAAGAAAAGAAGAATCCTTGTTTGCCAGAGTTCTCGAACTGATTGGTGCCGAGACACATTCAGATGGATCCTCTTCAGTAAAGACTGAAGAAGACTGAGAAAAGACCAAAGGGCCTTTTCCCTTGTTTTGAGATGAAGGGTTAGCTAAAGAGCGTTTCCCTCTATTATCTTCCAAGTCATGAGATAAGAAAGTTTGAGAAAAGACCAATGGGCCTTTTCCTTTGCTTTGAAGAGAAAGAGGAATAGTCAAAGGACTACCCTCAGTAGATTGCGCAGGGGCAATAGGGTGTTTGGGTAGAGGAGTAGAATCTCTTCTTTTGTTGTGAGAAGAAGAGAATTTAGCCAAAAGGCTGTTTTTTATGGATTGCGCAGACTTGGTTTGCGCATGGGTAAAAGGTGCACTGGTTACTTGTGCAGTAGAAGCTTTGGTAGAAAGTGCATCAGGAGTCCTTGTCTTAGAGTGCTTGGGATGCACTTTGGTTACTGGAGTGCTATTTTGCGCAGGAAAAGCCACTGCCAATTACGCCAGAGTCATAGGAGCCTTCTGTTTTGACAAGGTAGCATATGAAGTAGCCTGCACAACAGTTGCAACAGACTGCGCAGCCTTGACTGCAACAGATTGTGCAGCAGTTGTTGAGACAGACTGTGCAACTATTGGTACAGCAGTTTGTGCAGCAATCTGACTAGCAGATTGTGCAGCAGTTGATACAGCATCCTTGGTGGCAAAACTGCCAGATTGTGCAGACTTGGAGACCCAAACTGAGCGCACTTTGCTCTTGGCAGAAGTGGCTACAGTACGGGGAGTGGTCTTGGAGTTGAGCATCGCCTCGTAGGCTGTCTGGTTGACTTTAACAACCAGCGTCTTTTGCGTCTTCCCGATAGACGCTACGTCACATTGAGTTGCTACTTCCTCGTCGGAGGAGAAAGTTTTTCCCAGCAGAGTCGCCATTTTTGTTTGCAAAAACAAAAGTATAAAACTTTATTGATACAAACTGTAATAAAGATTACAAGAATTCTGGGAAAATTACAACTATAGGAATCCAATCTTGATGACGATTGCTCTATCCCTTGGACGATGTGAACTTTGAAGACGAAGCCTTTGAAGTTGAAAACAACTCTGGAAACTGAAGGCAAAAGCCTCTGAAGTTGAAGACAAAAGTCTCGGAAGAATGCAGCAGCACTTTGGCAAGAACTCCTGAACTCTCTAATTTCTGATCTCTGATCTTGATCCCCCTTGAAATGAAGACTTAAAACTCTATTTATAGAGTTCTAGAAATAACTAACTTTCAGTTATTCTGGACTGCGCAAGATGATTTGCACAGCAACTGATTTGCGCAGCACTGGACTGTACAGACAGTTATTGGATCGTGGGCCAACTATCTGGGACACAAGGCATCATTTGATTGAAATGCGCATGATCATGCATAGACAGTTGTCACGTAATGAGCAATTGATGGCATGAATGCCACATGTAATTTGTCAGTTATGTTGGTAGAATGCGCAAAGTGAACTGCACAGACTTTGGTTTGCGCAGACTCAGACTACGCATGAATGGTTTGCACAAACTCAGACTGCGCATGAATGGTTTGTACAATCACGGATTGCGCTGCCACCTGTCAGCCGCCTTCGAGCACTGTGCGGCGCCATAAACGAACAGTCTCCTCGTTATTCGTGTTGTCAACTGTCAGGAAGATCTGATTTGATTCAGTCAATGATGACTTCTGCCACGTCAGTCTGCGCAGTTGGGAACATGCGCAAACCAACCTGCGCAAAGTGATGTCTGCGCAATCTGTTGTCTGCACAACTCATCAAAATGATGAATATCTTGAATTTTTTACTTTGCTGATTGATACAACTTGATTTTTCAGGACCTACAATGATGTGGTGCCCCGTCCAGCTCAATCAATCGGAGGAATCAAAATGCCGACGGCATTCGAACTTAGCCTCGCAATGGCTTGTTCGAAGACACGCTCAAGTGGGTGGCTTCTATGAACTTGCCTCAGCTGGGCCTTCACAATAATAAAACAAAAGTTTTTAAATGCACAAGTAGGCTTGATTATAAAATAGATGCATCCACATAGCTAAGGGAATAATTCTAACTTGGGTCAGACTGAGATGCATCGGCTTAGAAGTCTGCTCAGCATACTGTTAAAATGACACTCGGTCCTTCGTCCCGTGGCTTGGAAGAAAGAAGTTGGTCTAAGTTGCTAACTTGCCACCATGTTGGAATTAGCCTAAGTCATAGGTGTCGCCCACGTATATGCTTAATAAGCATACACAGTTTCGTTATCCAAGGATTGGCATAGCCTTCACCTGTCCCGTGGTTTAAGTCGTATTGCATGGCTTGTGGCTTAAGTCTAGGCGCCCAAGGAGCTTGGTTGTTCAAGTCGACCGCGTGCATAACACGTTCCCTCGATGCAAGGCTTGCCATAGCCTTTGCTAGTCAAGTCGTGCACGAATAAGTTAGACAAGAGTTTGGTTGGGCTGTCGAAGTCATAGCAAGAACTATCCCATATTGTCTGCGGTTGTCAAGTTATATAGTCCCACGAGAACAAGGCTCGTCATAAAAAGTATGTGACTTGAGCGATAGTGTCGTCTAGAGAACAAGTCAGTCTAAGACACGAGCCACGGTTGGTTTAGTGAAAATTATGCCACGGACAAAGGAAGCACACGAGATCGGTCCCGCTACTTGGGAGTCTCTATAAGGAAGTACACGAGATCGGGCCCGCTAGTTGGGAGTCTCGATAAGGAAGTACACGAGATCGGTCACGATACTTGGGAGTCTCGATAAGAAAGTTTATGAGATTGGTCTCGCTACTTGGGAATCTCGAGAAAGAAGTACACGAGATCGGTCCTGCTACTTGGGAGTCTCGATAAGGAAGTACACGAGATTGGTCCCGCTACTTGGGAGTCTCGATAACAAAGTACACAAGATCGGTCCTGCAACTTAGGAGTCTCGATAAGGAAGTTCACGAGATCGGTCCCGCTACTTGGGAGTCTCGTAAGGAAGTTCACGAGATCGGTCCCGCTACTTGGGAGTCTCGATAAGGAACCACACGAGATCGATCCCGCTACTTGGGAGTCTCGATAAGGAAGTCCATGCGATTGGCTGTCGTCGAGATCGGTCCCGCTACTTGGAAGTCTCGATAAAAAGTTGGAAAATATGGTCATGATTAAGGAAGGACTTGGTAGATCGAGTTGAGTCTTACATGGTCATTGGACAACTTGCACGCAAAGGAAAATTCCTTGAATAATCCCGGGGTACCGGGCTCGTGTCGGCCTAGGAGGAATTGTAGATATTGTATGGCCTTCATCGACGGTACGACTCGATTGAAGTGAACCGTTACAATATAGGCTACGGATCATTCGGTGGGAGCTCGTACCTTGCACGCGAATGGTCACCGTATGCAAAGATCCAGTATAGCTTTATATTGCTAGTGACCACTCATATAGATGTGTCGACACAAGAGCGGCTATCCGCCTGCATGCCTTTGGATTGCGTTGAGTACTAGTAAGTTACGATTTGGGTTAACAAGGCATAATTGTAGCAAGCGCTAACCTTGAATCGACTTGGGCTAGGTGTGCACGGTTACAAAATGATTATACAGCCTAAGATTTGGCTATAATCAAGGACACGTGCTTCAGCATGAATGTGGCATCGTCATCGAGTTATCTCGAGTTAAGTCAGGAAGGGCCGGAAGGCAAGTATGGTTAAGTCTGGTTGATCCTTGGAAGTCACGACCTCGATCTTAAGGCACGATCAAAGTCTATTGGCACGACCAGCACGAGTCATCCCCTTGACGTCATTGTACGAGAATGGTCTAGAGGCACATAAAACAAGTAAAAGTCTTGGCACGGTCGAGTTGCATAAGTTTCTACTTGTCGAGGCACTGCCTCGAATATATATATTAAAGCCACGAATAGAGTATAGCACAACCCTATCGTTCCGTTTCCAATTATAGGCCAAGGCGTCTTTGTCCTAAAACTGATCCTAAGGTAAGACAAGAAAGACAATCAAAAAGGGTTTAAGCTGTACAAAGTAAATGAACATTTTGGTTTTGTATGGGTGGAAGAGAGCTCACTCCACCAGTACAGTTTAGTAATGACACCCACACAGTTTTTATGTACAGGCACATGTAGAAGCCCGATGGCGCGGAGCTTGCTTGGATGCATCGAGGCACGGAGTTCCTTGGCATTTCGAGGCTTGCGGCCGCATGGATTCAGAACTTATACGAAATATAATGTATAGACATTGTCATTCCGAATAATCTGCCAATCATCGCCTTGAAGCTTGTAATGAGAAATGAGAGAGAGCAGAGTGACTTGTAATATGAGAGAAAAGTGAGCTTGAGAAACTTGTAATTTGGCCTCGTGTCCACATTGTAATCTTTGTTCACTATCAATAAAAGAGTATTTTGCATGACTTGTGTTTTGCTTCAAATTTTTGCTGCTGACTATTCAATGTTTCTACTTAAGACTTCTGTGCGACGACCCCCGTCGCTTAGCCTGTAATCGGTCGTTATAGACCTGCGTTGCGTGAGTACAATCTAGGCTCATGCGGCATCACGTCTTAGCAAGGACGATCGCTCCTACGGAAGCGGGGCATGACAACTCCTACTCTCATGATACTTTTTTACAATACCCTATATTTAATATCACATTAATACACCTAGCTAATATTATCACCCTCAATAACACTCACTAATACTAAATTGATACGCTACACCTATCACTTATTGCTCATCAATCATAATACATCCTGGACACTTGCACCCTCTAGGCACCATTGGTACATAGTTACTAACTCCATAACTCTACTTGACGTATACTTGATACTATAGGATACCAACTGTTAACTATCCTCTGACACATGTATTATAACTACTGCTATAAATGGTACTACACTATTAGTTACTTCTAGGCTTATACATTGATACTTAACGCTCACCTATCTAATGGAACAACTTGAAGACTCACAAGCTATACTAATAACCAACACACTACACTATCCGAAGAACTTCTGAACTAATAGAATAAAATCTTATAAGGAACTGGACTGAAAATAACTGAAAGTATTCCTACTCCTAAGTTAATTAATGATGGAACATAATTTTAAATTAACAGAAATAAATGATAGAGATGATATGTTAAGAACCTTCTCAAGATACAATCTGATAATCATATGCATCTGACCAAAATTATGATACTCAGAATCCTCGCCATGCTAGTAAGCAAGGCTGTGATAAACGATAGATTCCATAACTGGGTATGCACCTCTATAATCAGGTCGTTTAGAATCCTCGCTACGCCGACCAGTATAGCTGCGAGAAATCCCAAATCTCATAACCAAAATATGTACATTCGAAGTCAGGTCTCTATGTTTTTGTCACGCCGGCTAATATAGCTGTGATAAACTCCAGGTTTCATAACCAAGTAGATATTTTACTTTCCTGCAGTTATTTCCATTAACATATGTTACCAGAAGATACCGTAACTCGGGCCATAGCATTCATCTCGATATAAAAAATCAAAACCAAAAATGATCCATCAAAATCAAATTCATTGACAAGGAGCAAGGGCGAACAGAAACAAAAGAAAATGATTTCAAATTGGCATACAAATAAGATTCTCAAGGGTCGTCCCAGGAATCTTTCAAAAGTCCTAACTGTGATTGAGCAACTCCTATCATAACCTAGAATCTTCATCCTAATAGTAGGCTCGTAATTAGTACTCTTAGTCGAGCACCATTACAAAGTCGTATTAGTTGCGACTCTGACCTGCATGGGCCACCACAAAAATGTGTCACGATCTGAACCCTGTTTAGGGATACGAGAACGTGGGTACGTCCAGCCTACGTCACAGTGTCAACGGTAGAACGCTGTATAGTTCAACTAGAAATATAACATCTAGAAACGAAGTATATAAACCTGTCACCTCCACATGGAGGTATATAATCTCAACTCAATCACAAGACATCTAAGGAAGATAAGCACGAATATCATAAAGATATGATAGAAATAGAGAAACTGAAATAGATGCAAGTCATAGACAGAAGTTCAGAAATTAAGACATAACACAAGATCTCGAATATAAAGTATACCTATAAATTTCAAATATCTAGCTGGAATGCAGTCCAGTCGACCTACTAGACTAGGTTACTACAGAAGGAACATCCTCTACGGGCACTGTCACCAAAGGTAGATCCTGGTCAAAGTCTCCGTCTGTGCCAAATCCATAGAAGGTCGAGCAGTCAACATCTAAATCCTCTGAAAACATCAACAGGGTTATCATGTCAGGATATGAGCAAGTATAAACGTTAACAACAGTTCCATGTAAATTGACAAATTCTGTAAAAGATGATTATAATGGAATACAAGATAAAATAATAAGACTGGAATATAAATGTGATATGTAAAATTGGATTACATGTCAGGGTATGAAATACTGGAATATAAACAGTACATAAATATCTGATGTATAATTTAAACATAAACAATGCCTTGAGATATTAGAGCGTTATGTGATTGGCTTAGGACACATGATCAGGCTATTCCATTTGGCCCGGCCATCACAAGAAATACACAAAAAGGGTCAAGCCGGCCAACTTGGAAAGAGAGCACAAGAAATATAAGATCTCGCTACACCTTACGTGCGATGAGGGTGGCACAAGCACGTGAATAACATGATGGATATGATCACATAAGCTCCAATAACTCTCCATCCCTGAATAGTATACGAATCCGAATATGACACGTCATGATACAGGATTCAAAAGCAGGGGGCCAACCCACTCCCAAATCTGTGTCTATAAAAGTATAGAAAATAAGATCGAATAATGCACCCATATACCAAAAAAGTCCAAGAATAATATCTCATGACAGGATCCGACGTATACTAGTCCGTGTTCCATCGCGTCGGAAATCAAGTAACTGCAACTGAATCGGATATAGCAGATATCAAGACAACAAAAACTATCAGAGAATATACTCGCCTGATACCTTGAGCAACTGATATGTATAGATGTCCAAACTGGAGTTACAGAGTCCTATTTAGAATAGTACAGGTTACAATGAGTTTATAATATAATAATTAAAGTGTACAATACAATCTACATAATACTAGGCCTCTCTTGGTCAAAAGTCAACCCTTAATCAACTATTAGTTAAACTAATACAACATCTAGGGTTTAGTCAACTGTCTAGTCAAACGGGTCAACTATATCTACGCTAGTCATAATTCTAACCATAAACCCACATACTCTAGGATACCTTATAGTACCATATCATATACATATATATCATGCATGAATTCTCAATAAGCCACATATACTATGGTATCCCAAATCACATATTTCATCTATAGATACTATCCACTTACCCTTAGCCCATATCTCAAATACCTTAACTATTAGTTAATACCTTAGTTCTAGGGTCAATACCTTGCGTAAACTAGATTTTCTAGTCCATGCTAGTCAATACCTCGTTTCTAGGTCTATACCATGAAGGTATTAGCCATAGTAGCTAATATTACCAAGTATCAATACATATATCTTATATCTGTACTAGTTACCTATTATCTAGGATTACTTTAGCTAATTTATACTTTATATATATATATATTTTTTTTTTTACCCAATATCTATTATATATGCCATTACCTTTACCTACCCATAACATACACATTTTACCTATTCTAAACATTTATCCTTTACCTATATTATATACATATATCCATATATCCTACTATAAATCCATATCGCTAACCATTTACCCATTACTATACCCTCATGCATGTTTGTCTATACTTACCTTTGGTATTTGGTTACTTCCTTACTCATATACTATATATATATATATATCCACCCTATATGTCATAGTACACCAAGATACCCATATACCATATCAACATGGTATAATATACCCCTTATACTATACGTATAAATATATATATCTATATCCCTATGTATTCTATAATATTGGTATCTATATGATACATATATAAAATACATATATAATATTGTGCCCTTATTATTGTATGCATATCCATTACTTACCTTGCTACTAAGGTATTTACCTTTACCTTTAGAATTACTTAACTACCTATAAATATACATATACACTTATATATACGTATATAGATAGCATATTCTTAGGATACCATATGTTCTACCTAATACTTGACATATCCTATACCATGATATGCCATGTTACCTTAATTCATTAAGTATCTCATATTTTACACCATGTCTTGGCTACCTTACCTATACTCTATGTAACATAACATGTATTCAAGCATCTTATTTCTATATAAACATATACCTATAGATATCTACCTTTGATCTTCGATACATATATGCATAAATATGTATCCTAGGTTACCTATAATTGATATCAAGATATCTATATCCTTACCCTATGATATGTATAGCAATAGATTATAGCAACATGTTTACCTATATACCTATATATCAATATATCAATATATTCTTATATTCTATTACCTGTCAAAATTATCCCAGGATATCATATGCTTATCATACTCTACCAATCATACACACATGGACTCACTCACCCTACTCTTAGCACTTGACATCTTGATATTATCTATTACCTAGTTCTAATACCCAATATCTTAGTGTCTTGACCAATACCTTATTCTTCCATATACTTATCCAACTAACTCTAATACTAATACTTGATACCAAATATGATACCTTATTCAATTCCCAATACTCATCCAACTAACTCTAATACTAATACTTGATAACAAATATGATACCTTACTCAAGTCTCAATACTCACTTATCCTTACTCATGATACTTGAGTGTCACGATACCAATATTCGCATGGTACCCAAGTATTACACTAGTACCCTGCCTACAACTTTAATATCTTGACACATCACTTATCTATATTTGGCTTACTTGCTAACCATTTGTATCAACATTAACACACACACACACACACACACACACACACACACATACATACATATATATATATATATATATAATGGCTTGTCTTCCCTTTCGTTGCTCCTTCTTGGGGACCCCCTAGGGACCCCCGCCCTCGCCGTCCGGCCCCCGTCCTCCCCCCGCCCGGATCCTCGTTGGCCCTCTCCCTCCCAGCCGATGGCCCCTCTCCCCCTCCCCCTACCCTGGTCGTCCGACTGCCTGACCATGGTAGGGCTTCTCCCCTCTCTCACCAGGCTCAAGCCCTTCCTCCGTCTTCTCCTCCTTTCAGCTTCACTCCGCCCCCATCAGGCTCTCCTGGGCTCTACGACCCCTCCCTTCGATCTGGTCCGAGCCCCCGACTCGCCCCCTGCTAGCAACAACAGGCTGTGCGCAAGCCTCTCCCTCTTGGAATGGAAGATTTTCGGTGGCCGCCTCGCGGTCGATAGCTTCGTTCTTCTCTTTTTTTCAAAATTCATCTGGGATAGCTGTCCCATCGGGATTGGAGCCCCCCTGCGGTGCAGGCGTCAGGCATCCCATCTCTTGGTCTCTCGTGTCAGCCACTTACGGCACTTCTATTGAGGCAGCCTACCACTCTTATGCGCTAGCGGATTCGCGTAATGCAGAACCTTCCCCACATCCTTACGGCGGGACCACTTTCCTTCGGTCGCTGCGCTCTACGTAGGGGGCAGGTCAGGCTCTCCACTCGCCACATGGACCCCACCGCCTATACTGCGTACTCCCACTCCCCTCCCTCTTACGCGTACGCGAGTGGGCCACCCCCTTCTTCCTTGATTTACGCTCCTTCCTATTTGCACCCCGACCTCTACGCAGACCGCCCCTTCCATCCTCTCTCCTCACGGGCCCTCGCCCCTCCCGTTTCTCAGCTGCTCTCCCCTGTGCTCACCTCCACTCCCTGCCTCCCGACGTGTCTAATGCATCTGCGGCGCTGCAGGTTTCCGAACCCCAACCACCCGTGGCCATCTTTTCTGCGCTCCCAGTGGTCCAGCCCACTACGGGCGACGCTAGTATTGGATCCCCCTCCATGTCGGTCTCGATCGTCATCCCTTCTACTTCTCTGGTTACGGTCGGCCAGCCGGCGGCACCTCCCCCTGAGCGTGGGACGGCCCCCATCCCGTCCTCCACCGTCTTCGGGGTCACTCCCTCCTCCCACCCCCTTTCAGGCAGTACTATCACGGCCGATCCTGCCTCCCTACCCCCCGTACTGTTCCGGCTCCCTCATTGAATGCCCCTCCGCCACCCGGTGTAGTCTCCCGAGACCCTTCTTCGCTCGGCACAGCCTAGTGTTCCTATGCGGCCAAGCTTCGTCCAGACTTAGCTCTCTCAAAGGGCTTCCTATTCCCCGACGTCTCCCTCCCGGACATAGTTTACTCTCAGGATTCACTCGTGCCTCTGGTCCCCTTCTCCGACGCAAAATTGACCTCGCTGTCATCCTCATTCCCCCACACATTTATTCTTAAATTTTCTATCGGATGCCCCAAACTCTCTAAGGTGTAGGAGGTGATAGCCAGCTGGAAACTCTCAGCGGAGTACCGCGTAGCCCCCCCGACCCCAGGCATATTCTCCTCCATCTCTCTTTCGATCTTGACCACAGGACGGTCTGGTCCAAAGGCACTTGCAGGGTCGACCAACACCAGATGAAAATCATCAAGTGGTCACCAGGCTTTAGTACCCGTGAAGACTCAGCGTTGGTCTTCGCCTGGGTAATCCTGCCTAATTTATCCCTCATTTGCTTTGTCCCGACGGCACTGAGACGTATCGCTAATTCATTCGGAACGTACGTGGCTACGGCTCCAGAAACGAGCAACCTCACCAAGGCTCACTATGCCAAAATCTGTGTGGAACTAGACCTCAACTCCGAACCTCCCAATTTTATTACTATAGAGCTCGGCAACCAGATCCACACCCAATAAATCCTATACGACAACCATATCTTGTTCTGTAACCACTGCCATCTGAGAGGCCACCTCCCAAAATACTGCCACCGCCTCCACCCAGAACTCAAAAAAAAAACCCGAAAAGACAACGTGCAAGCGGAGGGGGAGGACACCCATGCCACCCCTTCTACCATTTCCGAACTCGCACACTAGATTCGGCTCCAATGAGGGCAAATCGGGCAAAAGCGAGACGCCCAGCAATGCCTTGGTCCCCTTCAACTCCCAACCTCTCACCCCCTCCAACCAATTCGACATTCTTGACTCAGGAGACGCGGAAGCCACGACAGAGACAACATATCCCCAACCTGATCGTGCCCTTACAGAGATAGCGCCTAATCTCCTAACTCGGAGGAGGTAGAGGCGATCACCGTCCCTGGCGACGCAGATCAACAACACACCATCGAAGACAAAGTTGAAGAAGTTCTTGCTATCCTCGGGCCTGACCAAGCCTGAAGAGGCCTGCTGGTTCAAGCCGATGGTTTCCCACTCCAGTAAATACTTCTACAAATTGAGAGTACCACCGATTCCCAAGTGATTCCCCTTGAGGAGCCCACCTTAGACTTAGTCGGGTAGCTGGTAGATCCCCCCGCGGACCCAAACGACCAATCAACTAGCTACCCGCCAACCTCGAATAAGTCAGCAACGTCAACCTCATGTGAGGACAACATCAGAAATGGAACTGCCAAAACCTCAACCATCCAAACCAGATCCGCCACCAAATAGAACAAAAAACCCTCCCACATCATCAATAATGCTTAACAAACTTTCATGGAATGTCCGTGGTCTGGCGAACAAACCCACAATGAGGAGAATCTCCAGCCTCCGAAAATCCCACAAGACCGATATTCTTATTATTCTCGAACCTAAAATCCCCTTCAAAAGATTAAAATCTATCCAGCTGCAGCTCGGCCTCCCCACGGCTATAGCAGGCAGAAACGACATCTGGATCCTAAGCACGGAAGATGCCGATATCGGGGTCATCCAGGACTCCAGGCAGGCTCTTTCCTGCTGGTTGGAACATCCCATGCTCCCCGAGCGAGCCATCCTCTCTGCGGTCCATGACAGCTGTGATATTGCTGAGCGGAAGCTCCTTTGGAATGATCATCTTGACATCCATCTCCACCACATCAACCGTCCTTGGCTTTGCATTGGGGACTTTAATGCGATCACTTACAGAGAAAAAAAAATCGGAGACAGGCCCTCCCTAATGCGGCCATACAAGACTTCAACAGTTTCATCTTCAATGCCCATCTCGTATCTCTCCAGTTTACCGGCAACGCTTTCACCTGGTGCAACATACAAGAAGGGGATCATCGTCAATACTCCCGACTGGACAAGGCCCTCACGAATGCCAGCTGGCATTGAATAGGGATTAATACCCACCTATCCCATCCCAATTCATCCGAATTCGACCACTCCCCGCCGTTGGTCGAAATTAAAAGCAACACTAATCCATCCAAAAAGAAGTTCCAATTCCTCGACTTCTGGACCAAACACCCCCAATTTTTGGGCATCATTGCGAAAGTTTGGAACCACAAGAAATCCCCCAACCCTCTTGCTGGTGAGCAACAAGCTTAAAGCAACTAGGATATCCATGTCCAGTTGGAGCAAACTGGCCTACGGAGACATATTTTAAGTCATTAGAGTAGCTGAGGACGATGTCACTCGTACCGAATCCATATTCACTACGGATTGAACTCTGGTGGCCAGGAAAGCCCTGAACCTCACCAAGGCCATGCTCAAATTCAGAATAAAAGTGGAGACCGATTTTTGGATGCAGAAAGCTAGGTTGAAATAGGACAGCAAAGGAGACAAAAACTCAAAATATTTCCATGCTTGTGTCAATGGCCGTAGACAGAAGCTCGCGGTTCACCATACTGTTGACGAGAACGGGAACATCCTTAAAGACCATAAGGCCATCTAAGCGGCCGTCGCGGATTTCTACTCCAAATTATTCTCCAAAGAGACGGTTCATAAAGATAGATCCTTCCTAGACCAAATTCCCCTTCTCATCAACGACACCGACAATGCCCAGTTGGAGCATCCACCGACGGATCAGGAAGTGAAAGATGCTATGTGGGCTCTGAATGAACACTGTGCACTGGGCCCGGATGGCTTTTCGGGGGCCTTCTTTCGCAATTGTTGGGATATTATCAAGCAAGACATCACCGAAGCGGCTATTACTTTCTTCGAAGGAGCCACATATCCCAAGGCCATCTCTAGCGCAAAGCTTATCCTGATCCCGAAAAAAGAAAACTCGGAGTCCTTCTGTGAATTTTGACTCATAAGTCTCTGTACCTTCACCAACAAGATCATATCCAAGATCATCGCTACTAGATTGGCAGGCATTCTTCCCAAAATCATTTTCGAGGAGCAAAGCGGCTTTATTCGGTGGAGAAACATCCAGGATAATATTATGCTGGCCCAAGAGTTAATCACCTGCATGAAGTTTCCAGCTAGAGGGGGCAACATCTTCGTCAAAATCGACATAGAGAAAGCGTATGACAGACTGGATTGGCAATTTATAATCCGGGTCTTCAGGGCTTTCGGATTCTCGGAAATTTGGACCAACACCGTGTGGAGATCCATAAGCAACTCGTGGTTCTCCACAGTTATTAATGATCAAACAGGAGGGTTCTTCAAATCCAGTAGAGGAGTTAGACAGGGCGACCCTCTGTCTTCCAGTGTCTTCATCATAGCGGCAGAAGCTCTGAGTAGGAACCTTAACAACATGGTCAACATTCCAAACTTTCAGCACTATCACACATCCAGTGGATGTCCTATCATCACCCACCTGGCGTTTGTCGACGATTTACTCATCTTCTCGACGGGTGACGTTGGAGCGATGGATGTTGTCCTCAACACTCTGCAGAGGTATTCTAGATGTTCCCGCCAGAAGATCAATCCTTCCAAGATTGTGATCTATGCCCACTACACCATCAAAAGAGAGCATGCCATCAGTCTATCCAGTTTAACTTCATTCTCTGTGGAGCATCCTCCGTTCTACTACCTCGGTTGTCCCCTTGGGTACGGGAGATCCAACGGTAGCTTATTCCAGAACTTGATCACTAGAATCAGGAACAAACTTGAGGGGTGGCATAATGCCACATTATCCCCAGGCGGCAAGATCATCCTCATCAAACACGTTCTCACCTCCATACCTATACATACTCTGGCCGCGTGTTCTCCGCCCAAGAAGGTTCTTTCTCTGATCGAGCAGATCTTTTGTAATTTCTTTTGTGGGCACAATAACGATCAAGACAAGCACCACTGGACGAGTTGGGACTCCATGGCCCATCCCACTAAGGAAGGAGGTCTCGAATTTACTAAACTCACTCACATCGTTAATGCTTTCTCGATAAAATTATGGTAGAATCTCCGTACGAGCAAGAACTTATGGACTAGGTTTATGATGGCTAGATACTTCAAGCATATCCACCCCTCAACAGCCTCAGCCAACAGCAGATCCTCTACAGCTTGGCGTCGTATTCTTATCGGTCGCGACCTCACCGAGCCCGCGATGAGACTCCACCTGAGGGACGGCGACTCAGATCCCTTCATAGAGAGATGGCTTGGAGATAGACTGATCCCGAGCCTCACGATGACCCCCAGAGATAGTAGAATCAGAGACTTGTGGTGCTACAGAACCAACCACTGGAACTGGGATAAGATTCGTGAATGGTCCGGTAATGAAACAGTTGCCAGCATACGCCGCCTCGGTTTTAGCCTCAGTAGCGAAGCCGATGCACTGTAGTGGACGCTCGAGGCCTCCGGTTCATTCTCGGTAAGGTCGGCGAGAACTGTTGTCCAGGAGATCGGCCAGCCGTATCACCCCTTAGACCGCTATTGGCATACCTGCATCCTTTTGAAATGGTCCTTCCTCATGTGGAGAGTCATTAAAAAGAAAGTGCCTACTGACGAAATCCTCAACAACATTGGGATAAGCTTGGCTTCTGCCTGTACGTGCTACTCCGACCGTCAGATGGAGACCATAGACCACATCTTCTGTAAGGGGAACTTTCTAGGCAGCATCTGGAGGACCCTTAACCAGTGCAGCAACAGTGTTCCGGGGGGTGGACGCTTCCATGATCTTGCGGTCTCCTAGGCTGTGGCTTTCCATGGCCACCAGATCGTCGCAACGGCCGTAACTTGGGCGATTTGGAAGAATCATAACAATTCGAGATACGATGGTCACCAATACTCAGCCAATCAGCTTATCTGAGAAATCTTCCGCCAATGTCGCAAACGGAGCACCCTTTGCTCCCACAGTCTGACATCCTTTTGGGCTTCGATCTACCCCTAGGTCTTGCTGTTGTCTTTTCATCTCCTCATCCCTTTTGCTGTATATTTGTTTTAGCTTTGTTTTTTGTGCCTTGTACACGTGGTCGAGCTTCGTTATTTTGAGCCTTGATTAATAAAATGAGGGGGTTTCTCAATATATATATATATGTACTATATCATACATATACTTGACAACCTATGGTACCTACATTCACTTAATATCCATACTATATAGGCTCATAGGATACACAAAATGCCTATGTCGTATAGTCAATTTTCTACTTAAAATCAATACTCCATCTATTAGACCTATTCACTAAATTCTAGAATTAAAGTATGTCATAGCCCTTCATATTAGCTTTCCAAAACTTTAAACGGATCATATTTTCATGTCCGGAAGCTTAACATCGAAATGCGTTCGTCTTTCGGACAGCTAACCCTCAAACAGTTTTACAAAAAGTTCTAGAACGAATTTGGCCTATTAATATATATATATATATATATATATATATATATATATATATATATATATATATATATTTTAATATATATATATATTTGGAAAGCTAACTTCGATACTGTTCTTTTAAAAAAATAGAAGATTAATCGAAGTCTTGAGCTATAAGTTATGACATTTCTAAATTGCTATGGCTACTAAAAACGTGGATGAATATTATGACGAATTTGGGTTGTTTTGGACAAAAGAAACACATGTATATACCCAAATCTAACCATGTATATCATGAGATACCATGACACAACACCACGTATTCTATTTAGGACACATACACCCAATCTTGACTCAAAAAGGATACGAAAGTTTTTTTGGGGACATGTATCAAACACTTGGTGGTTACAAATTTGATTTTCCCCAATTTGTATCAAAATAAAATGGAAAAAATCTTTAAATAGGAAGAGGAGAGCCTCAACTCCTCTCTAATGGTACCCTAATGCAAATGGTGTCCTAAATGAATGTAGTTACACTAATGAAATGAAATAGAAGGGTTTAGAGAGCTCACACCAAAAGGAAGATGGATTCCTAATGTAAAATTCCTAGATTTAGATCTCCACCAAGCTTCAAGGCTCCAAATCCTTCTAATCCATTCTTAGCTAGCCAATAGTGGCTTCTCTTCTCTAAAAGGAAGAGAATGAAATGAATTTAGTTCAATTTGGAGGAAATTTGGATGTGGGAGCAATTTAGGAAAAAAGCTCCTAAATTAGGGCTTGAAATAAAAATGGAAAGAGGAAGAAGATGAAGTGGGGCTTTAATAGGAAGGTGGGCCGCCATATGGTGTTAAAGTTTGGGTTTGTTTAATTAGGAAAGGTCTACTACACCCCTCCCATTAGTTATGACAAGTTCGAGATTGAACCTCCCTTCTTAATTTGGTGTATAGTCAAGTTTTCTAACTAAATCTTCTAATCTAGCCAGAGACTAACTAAAGATCATTTAGGCTAGTACTAATCATCTAGTTGGATGGTCATGATAAGTTAGTTTAGGTCCTCTAGGATCACTAACCACTATTCTAGTCAAAGGCTAACCATTAGTCATATTCAATAATAACACATATGTACTACTAATTATTTAGATAATTATTCAAAATATGAATTCTAGTTTTGAAAACTAATTTGTCATTCAAGACAATGTGAAATCACACTAATAACAATAATTAAGAAAAGTCAAAAATACCCATGTTCCGAAAAAGTGGTGGTTACATCCTGACAACCAACTTGATGTTGTATGCTAACCATAGATAACATACCAATAGTTTTACTCACCCATTGTTCAGTAACATTGAAATAGACCTAACCATTTTTCTGTCCAGTCAAGCCCTATTGATATCTGTCCTGTGTAGTCATTAGGATTTGTATGTGTGTGAGAATTAGACAGCGAGTGAGAGTTGGGGTATGTAGTGTTAAATATTGTGTGAGTGTGATGCCTATGCAAGAGTATGGATAGATATATATAGATAGTTTGTAGATGGTGATCAAGTAGATAGATAGTTAGGCCAGTGAACGGATTCATTGTGCTACTGTTAGAGAGGTGCAGTTTAGATGAAAGGGAGAGCGAGCAGATACTAAGTATCAGTGGAGTGTGCAGGGACCTTATCAACAGTTAATGCTCGAGCATAGGTAAGTGTGGCATATGGAAATCGATGTAAGAATAGTAGGTATTAAGATTAGAGGGTTTTTACCTGCAGTGATACCAAGTATCATCTGATACTTCAATGGCAGGCAGCCCCTCTTGCTTTGCCTTAGCTGTCTTGGTAGTATAAAGTGCAGGAAGTCCCTACTCGAAGCTACTAAGTGGTAGGTAAGCCTTGCATACAGCAGGTAGGGTGAAGATGAGTAGTCAGGATCAAGTTTCAGAAGAAGGGGAGTGAGAATCGAGTGTATGTTAGTATAATGAGGGTTAGAGTCATGTGTGGGTGTAAAGGAAATGGGTAGGAAATAGATGAGTACGTAATTAGGTAAATATGTTAAAATGTATCACAACCAAAATACAGTGTTTTAGCGACGGATATTGTAATATCTATATTCTGAATACGTATTTTGTTAAGCCTGCATGTATCTTGGACCTGTATTTTTATTTTCTCAGATTCTGGCCTGTAATTGTATTTTGGCTTGACTTGCAGATTTTGGTTCTCGTAATTGGGTTTTACCTGGCTTGGTTTATTTTGTGGAAGTGAATCGGTTTGATTTGGTTTGGTTTGGTTTAACATGCATTGGAACACCTTAGCCTATGTTCAACCATCATTCCACCACAACCCACCCTCTTTATTATCCCACCTAAATTTTCTCTCTCCTCTTTATTTTTCATTTACTTCTCCATCTCCTTCTTCTTTCTTCCTCTACACAACTCACCAACACCCATAGGCAAGTGCACCTTGCCACCATATGAGAACCACTTTTTATTTGTCCATTAGCTAGATTAGGCCGTGGAGATCAACATTAGTGCTTGATATTTTGTGATTTAGAGTCTCCATTGTTCTAAATCTAGGTTTTAACTATTTTTGGATTTACATGGTTTTGATCTATTTTGGTTGAATTTTTGTAGGTTTTGATGCTTCCATGTGGAAGAGAATTCAATTTTACTCAAGTTAGACCTTTGAAAATCTAGATTTGGTTTTGATTTGACCAAGATATGAAGAATGGAATTTTTGGTGTTCTTGAGCTTCTTCTCGGCCTGGAGTAGCAGGCTGCAGCCTGCGCTCTTTAGCGCAGTGCTGGACTGCGTATCCCCTCTCGGCCTGCGCTCTTTAGCGCAGCGCCGACCGTGCTGCTTGCCCCTTGGCGAACTGCGCTCAGCCCCATGCGCCAACCCTTCCTGCGCACTTCACCCTGCGCAGTTCACTCCTGTGCAGTCTGCTCATGCGCAATCCACCCCTGCGCAGTTCACCCCTGCACACTTCACTCCTGCGCAATCTGACCCATGCTTCATCCCTCCTGCGCACTTCACTCATGCGCAATTTGACTCCTGCGCACTTGACCCATGCGCCATTTGCCCCTGCGCCATCTGTCCCTACGCACTTGGCACCTAGCGCAGCTGACACCCTGCGCAATCCAACCCCCTGACCCCTTGCGCAATTCATTGGCTCTTGGAGTTTTGGTTTTATTTCTTTAAGCTTGGCTCTTCTTTAGCCCTTTTGTCAGGAACTTGATTTTACTTAATATGTTTGGAATGACTATTGTACATGGCATAGTATGACAAGGAACTAGCATAACACGACAGTGACCCGTAGTGGTGCACTCCAGACATGACCAACCTGACATGATAGTGGCCCATCTTGGCGCACTCCTGACAAGTACCCTGACATGATTTATCTTGATGCTGTTGCGATGGCTAACTTGACTCGTATAATCAACTTGACACCGTGGGTGTTCCTGCTTGCTTGCTTGTGCAATCCACTTCTCTTATCTTACATCATGTCTAGGACGTGACTTCCTGGTTCCCACGGTCAGGGATTCATACTGAATATGGATTAGGCTAATGACTAGATCAAACTATAGTTCATGGAGAATTTCCAGTCACAGGCAATCTCGTTATCTGGGCGCTCTTAATTGGACTTGTAGCTTGCCGACGAGTAGAGCACATTTCCAGCGCACTGTCATGTGTTGCACCCTCTAAGTCACCTAAGGGTATATCGTCTCCGGGGCGATGTACCCAACTATACTCTCAACCCGCGGAAGGATAACTGGATGGTCTGCAGGGCTTGGGACTGGGAATTTCTTACTTGCATCTTGTTAGTAATTAAGGCTTGTGATAACCCTAGTTAGTTAAAGTAGTAAGCCGTAGTAATTGCTTGGCCGCTTGTGAATGGATGATGTCTAGCCCTGTCTAAGTCTTGTCTAGTCCCTGTACCTGGTACTCCTGAACATGATTGTTTTACTTGCTTTAACAATAATTGGGTAGAGATAAGGAGCTATTCAGGCGAAGGGTTACAACCCCGATCCTTGTTTCGTTTACAGGTTGTAACCTGGCTTCTAGAATGGTTCCACGTCCCTAGTCGTTTATTGCCCTGACGTGCTCTTTAATACTTGTACTTTTCTTTAATTTTCTTATGTTCTGATATGCTGGCTTTTGTTCTTATTTCGTGGCTTCCTTTGTGGCACTTGCTCTTTCTGGGGTTTGACCCAGCTGGTTTTGTGTGGCCAGATTTTGGAGCAGCACCCGAGGATCTACCGAACCTCCAGCCCGATGGTGGCGACTAGAAGGAACCCGGGCTATGAGTGGGTTTTCTATTTTGTTTCGCTCACTCTATTATGAAGTTATTCTTTTGAGGCGTTTAGCCGACGAGGACCTGTTAGCTCGATGCACTTTACTTACTATCTGCCTACGGGCTGTAAACATGATTAACAAATCCTAGGGCTGATCATGTATGACTTAACTCTTGCTAGTCCTAGCATTTTGTACGACTAGCTTCATGATCAGCTGATATATAATATTTGGGATGCCTTTTATTGTATATTTGATGGTCAAACATCTTGTGATTATATTATTTGCTTAAGATTGAGACAGTAGGCTTAACCTTAAAAGACTGTTGGCTTATAGTAAACCCTCATTTCTAGACAGCCGTGACCGTATAGCGAGATGGACTTCATTTCGATATACGTAGCTGGCTATGTTCGCCCCCGCTCTCCAGTATTCTGGTTCTGGGGCGTGACATGGTTTAAGTGGTGGCCCATGCAGGTCTTGTCAATCAAGAAATGTGAGGGTTTACCTAATAGATGTCTCAATCATTATTCGTCCTTGATCTCCGTTCATATCCTCTGAATCCCTGAGAATCTTGATCTGATCACATGCTTGTATCGTTGATCTGTCCTGGTCCTTTCTTATTGTTTTTCCCTGTGTCATCTTCTTCAGCGACACTGTACCTGACCCCGCCGATCAGCAAGGTGGAGCACCTTCTGTGGACCAGCAACCAGGAGATCAAGCCCAGCACTCCGGAGTAGCCTCCAGAGTTGTGCCTACTGGAGGAGAGCCCCCAGTTCAGCCCGTTCAGCCTGTCGAGCCGGATGATGGCACTTTGGTAGGTCTCATCAAGACCTTGATAGCTTCCCAGGATCGTCGAGGAGACGCCTTGCACCAAGTAGTGGCAGATGCTTTGACCAGAGGCAGTCATCCGGGGAACAGCGCGGCCAACAACTTCAAGCGCTTGAACCCTCCTTTCTTCGACGGCAGCGAGGATGCGATTGTCGCGGACGCTTAGCTTCAGGATACCGAGGTGGTTCTGGAAGCAGCTAGGACACCTGAGAATGAGAAGGTGGCAGTGGTACGCCTGCAGTTGTTGGACTTACCTCGCAGTTGGTGGGCAGCACAAGCTATGGGATTAGTGGCACCCATTGCTTGGGCAGTATTTAGAGAGAGAATCCAGACGAAGTATTTCGATGCTATGGCTCGGTACGACCTGCAGACCAGATTTACCAACTTGAAGCAAGGAGGTAGAACAGTCGACAGTTATACATCTGAGTTTTCTAGACTCAGTAGGTTTGCCCCCTCCTTGGTGGCAACCGAGTTTGATAGGGCCCAGCGGTTCCAGCAGGGACTACATTTGGAGATCTTGTTGGCAGTCGAGCAGTTTGAGCAGCAGACATTCGATGCGGTATTGAGGGCAGCTAGGAGGCATGAGTACACCTTCCAGAGGATCGTGGATAGGACTGGAGACAGGAAGCGGTCCCACAGTCAGATGCACCAATCATCAGCTCCGGTCCCGGCAGCTAGGAGTTTGACCATTGGAACTCCGAGACGGGCGGCCTCAGTGACGTCGGTTCAACATTCAACCCTGACGTACCCGCAGCAGCAGAAGCAGAAGCAGACTTCGGCAATGGGATGTTCTTATTGCGGAAAGCCAGGCCATGTAGTGGCAGATTATCGTAGGGCGCAAGGATTGTGCCTAGCTTGTGGAGCGGCAGATCATAAGATAGGAGCCTGTCCGAATAGGGGTAGTTCTTCCTCTTCCAACCTAACCAGTCCATCGGTTAGGGGACCAGCACCCATGCAGCAGCAGCAGTACCCAAGGCCATTGTTGCCTCAGGCCCAGGCATTCTAGCAGCAGTATACCCAAGCTCCAGTGCAGAGCAGGCAGAGAGGTTTCCAGCAGAGGGGACCCGCAGCTAGAGGTCAGGCCATGATAATGGCTATGGAAGAAGAAGTTGCACCAGGTGAGGTAGTGGCAGGTACTATTCTCGTCAACTCCTTTCCAGCTTCAGTATTATTTGATTCTGGTGCATCGCATTCATTCATGTCTGCACGATTCGCGACACGGATAGGATTGGAGCCCGAGTCATTAGCAGTGAGGCTTAATATACTTACTGGTAATGGTCTTGTGGGAGTAGATCGAGTGTTTTCCTCGTATCGGATCGTAGTTAGCGGTAGAGAGTTCCCCGCTAGATTCATAGAATTCTCTATGGCCGACTATGATGTAGTCTTAGGCATGGATTGGTTGAGGAACCAGTATGCTAGGATAGACTGCCATGTTGGCAGAGTTGTTTTCAGCATTCCATGCGAGCTAGAGTTTTCCTTTTCCAGAGGCGCAGTGGAGCCATCTTCCCCAGTGTTGCGGATGGCAGTAGCAGCAGTATAGTTGCCTCGAATAGTTGAAGAATTTCCAGATGTCTTCCCAGAGGAACTTCCAGGGATGCCGCCAGAGCGGGAGATCGAGTTCATTATAGACTTAATCCCCGGGACAGCACCAGTATTAGAGAGAGTCTACAGAATGGCGCCTTCAGAGTTGGAGATTTTGTACAAGATGATTGAAGAACTCAGGACCAAGGGATTCATTCGTGCTAGTGGATCGCCTTGGGAAACCCCGATACTTCTTGTGAAAAAGAAGGATGGTACATCCAGGTTATATGTAGATTATCGTACCTTGAACTCAGTGACAATCAAGAACAGATACCCTCTCCCGAGGATAGATGACTTGTTTGATCAACTCAAAGGGGCTTCAGTGTTCTCGAAGATAGACTTGTGGTCAGGATACCACCAGATCAGAGTCAGAGAGCAGGACATCCCGAAGACAGCTTTCCGATCTAGGTATGGGCATTGGGAGTTCCTTGTTATGCCATTTGGAGCGACCAATACGCAGGCCGTATTCATGGACCTCATGAATCGTATCTTCATGCCCTACTTAGATCAGTTTGTGATTGTGTTCTTGGATGACATTCTGGTCTACAGCAAGAGTGAGGCGGAGCATGAGCAGCATCTCCGTATAGTTCTTCAGATCCTTAGAGAGCACCAGTTATATGCCAAGTTCAGTAAATGCGAGTTCTGGCTCGATCACATTTCGTACTTGGGTCATATCATCACTCGAGGAGGAGTAGAAGTGGATCCCCAGAAGATTGTGGCTATCGAGACTTGGCCAGCACCTAGTTCAGTGGCAGAGGTTCGCAGCTTCCTTGGATTAGCTGGCTACTACCGATGATTTATTTTAGATTTTACAAGGATTTTAGCGCCGATGACCTAGTTGACCCGCAAGGATGTGCCGTTTGTTTGGACAGTGGAGTGTCAGGAATCATTCGAGAAGTTGAAGCGAGGTTTGATAACGGCTTCCATTCTCACACTTCCAGATGGGACCGAAGGATTCACAGTTTATTGCGACGCTTCAGGCAGAGGATTGTGATGTGTCTTGATGTAGCATGGGAAGGTAATATCTTATATATCACGTCAACTTCGTGATCATAAGAAGAATTACCCGACCCACGACTTGGAGCTAGCAGCAGTAGTGTTTGCACTTAAGTTGTGGAGGCACTACTTGTACGGAGATAGAATGGAGATATTTACTGATCACAAGAGCCTGAAGTATGTTTTCACCCAGAAGGTCCTTAATATGCGGCAGAGAAGATGGCTTGAGCTACTGGTAGATTACGATGTGAATTTGTAGTATCATCCGGAGAAGGCCAACGTTGTAGCAGATACGTTGAGTCGGAGAGCCGGAGTTTATTTTTTGACGGCGCAACCAGAGTTATTGGCAAATTTCCAGAAGATGGGGATTGAAGTGGTTCTTCCTTCCAGTGTGGCATTGATGGCCAGCCTACAGGTTCAGTCCAGCATAGTTGAGAGGATCCGGACGGCACAATCTACAGATTCCAAGCATCAGCGGCTCAGAGCAGAGTGTGAGACAGGAAGAAGGCCAGAGTTATGTATTCATGAGGATGGTACACTTCGGCACGGCACTCGTCTTTGTGTACCCAGTGGAGATATCAGACAGAAAGTCATGGCAGAAGCTCACAGTTCGCAGTATTCTATTCATCCCGGTTGCACGAAGATGTACCGTGATACCCGTGAGCACTTCTGGTGGAATGGTATGAAGAGGGAGATAACCCGGTTTGTCTCTCGGTGTTTGGTTTGCCAGCAGGTTAAAGCTGAACATCAGAGGCCCGCTGGACTTCTTCAGCCCTTGTCGATTCCAGAATAGAAGTGGGAGCATGTGACCATAGATTTTGTGACTGGATTGCCTAGATCTCCAGCTGGTAGAGATGCTATTTGGGTTATAGTTGACAGGCTCACGAAGGTGGCTCACTTTCTTTCATTCAGAGTTGGGCAGTCAACGGCTCAGTTGGCAGAGATGTACCTCAGGCAGATTGTCAGGCTTCACGGTGTGCCCGTCAGTATCATCTCGGACCGAGATTCAAGGTTTACATCGCACTTTTGGCGTAGCTTGCAAAAGAGTTTGGGAACTCGTCTCCAGTACAGTTCGGCATATCATCCGCAGACAGATGGTCAGTCAGAACGCACAATCCAGACTCTTGAAGACATGTTGAGATCTTGTACACTTAACTTCGGTGGCTCGTGGGAGGATCACCTACATCTTGTGGAATTCTCATACAATAATAGTTTCCAGGCCAGTATCCAGATGGCACCATTCGAGGCTCTGTATGGTAGGAAGTGCAGATCCCCGCTAGCATGGGATGATGTCGGAGAGAGGCATATGCTTGGTCCAGAGATGATTGCCCAGACAGTTGAAGTGGTCAGAAGGATCAGAGATCGTCTTCGAGTTGCCCAAGATCGCCAGTGGCATTTGGCCGATGCTCATCGACGTCCCTTGGAGTTTGCTATCGACGACCATGTATTCCTTAGGATCTCGCCTAACCGCGGCGTTATTCGCTTTGGCGTGCGGAGAAAGCTTAGTCCTAGGTATATAGGACCGTTCGATATCCTGGAGCGAGTAGGAGATGTATCCTATCGTCTTGCTCTTCCACCGTCGCTAAGTGAGGTGCATGATGTATTCCATGTGTCCCAATTACGACGGTATATCCCAGACCCGAGCCATATCCTAGACCATTCGGAATTGGTTGTTGGTACCAACCTTTCGTATGAGGAGAGGCCCGTGTCTATATTGGACTGGAGAGAGAAGATACTCAAGAACAAGACTACTAGTTTAGTTCGGGTTGCTTGGGGTCATCACTCTCTAGGTGAGTCAACGTGGAAGCGTGAGGACGACATCCGATCGCGATATCCCTACCTGTTTGACTCATAAGGTATAATATCTTCCTTATACCTTATGCCTTCTATCCTTGCTTGCATGCGTGATTGTTTGATTGACTGCTTAGCATAGCTTGCATATAAATAAGTATGACTTGTCCTTGCCTCTCTAGCCTCCTAAATTAAATTTCGAGGACGGAATTCTTTTAAGGTGGGTAGAGTTGTAACACCCATATTCTGAATACGTATTTTGTCAAGCCTGCATGTATCTTGGACCTGTATTTTTATTTTTTTCAGATTCTGGCCTGTAATTGTATTTTGGCTTGACTTGCAGATTTTGGTTCTCGTAATTGGGTTTTACCTGGCTTGGTTTATTTTGTGGAGGAGAATCGGTTTGATTTGGTTTGGTTTGGTTTAACATGCATTGGAACACACTAGCCTATGTTCAACCATTATTCCACCACAACCCACCCTCTTTATTATCCCACCTAACTTTTCTCTCTCCTCTTTATTTTTCATTTACTTCTCCATCTCCTTCTTCTTCCTTCCTCTACACAACTCACCAACACCCATAGGCAAGTGCACCTTGCCACCACATGAGAACCACTTTTTATTTGTCCATTAGCTAGATTAGGCGGTGGAGATCAACATTAGTGCTTGACATTTTGTGATTTGGAGTCTCCATTGTTCTAAATCTAGGTTTTAACTATTTTTGGATTTACATGGTTTTGATCTATTTTGGTTGGATTTTTGTGGGTTTTGATGCTTCCATGTGGAAGAGAATTCAATTTTACTCAAGTTAGACCTTTGAAAATCTAGATTTGGTTTTGATTTGACCAAGATATAAATAATGGAATTTTTGGTGTTCTTGAGCTTCTTCTCGGCCTGGAGTAGCTGGCTGCAGCCTGCGCTCTTTAGCACAGTGCTGGACTGCGCATCCCCTCTCGGCCTGTGCTCTTTAGCACAGCGCCGACCGCGCTGCTTGTCCCTTGGCGAACTGCGCTCAGCCCCATGCGCCAACCCTTCCTGCGTACTTCACCCTGCGCAGTTCACTCCTGCGCAGTCTGCTTATGCGCAATCCACCCATGCGCAGTTCACCCCTGCGCACTTCACTCCTGCGCAATCTGACCCATGCTTCATCCCTCCTGCGTACTTCACTCATGCGCAATCTGACTCCTGCGCACTTGACCCATGTGCCATTTGCCCCTGCGTCATCTACCCCTACGTACTTGGCACCTAGCGCAGCTGACACCCTGCACAATCCAACCCCCTGACCCCTTGTGCAATTCATTGGCTCTTGGAGTTTTGGTTTTATTTCTTTAAGCTTGGCTCTTCTTTAGCCCTGTATATTGATATTTTGGCTTTGTTTAATTAGGAAAGGTCTACTACACCCCTCCCATTAGTTATGACAAGTTCGGGATTGAACCTCCCTTCTTAATTTGGTGTATAGTCAAGTTTTCTAACTAAATCTTCTAATCTAGCCAGAGACTAACTAAAGATCATTTAGGCTAGTACTAATCATCTAGTTGGATGGTCATGATAAGTTAGTTTAGGTCCTCTAGGATCACTAACCACTATTCTAGTCAAAGGCTAACCATTAGTCATATTCAATAATAACACATATGTACTACTAATTATTTAGATAATTATTCAAAATATGAATTCTAGTTTTGAAAACTAATTTGTCATTCAAGACAATGTGAAATCACACTAATAACAATAATTAAGAAAAGTCAAAAATACCCATGTTCCGAAAAAGTGGTGGTTACATCCTGACAACCAACTTGATGTTGTATGCTAACCATAGATAACATACCAATAGTTTTACTCACCCATTGTTCAGTAACATTGAAATAGACCTAACCATTTTTCTGTCCAGTCAAGCCCTATTGATATCTGTCCTGTGTAGTCATTAGGATTTGTATGTGTGTGAGAATTAGACAGCGAGTGAGAGTTGGGGTATGTAGTGTTAAATGTTGTGTGAGTGTGATGCCTATGCAAGAGTATGGATAGATATATATAGATAGTTTGTAGATGGTGATCAAGTAGATAGATAGTTAGGCCAGTGAACGGATTCATTGTGCTACTGTTAGAGAGGTGCAGTTTTGATGAAAGGGAGAGCGAGCAGATACTAAGTATCAGTGGAGTGTGCAGGGACCTTATCAACAGTTAATGCTCGAGCATAGGTAAGTGTGGCATATGGAAATCGATGTAAGAATAGTAGGTATTAAGATTAGAGGGTTTTTACCTGCAGTGATACCAAGTATCATCTGATACTTCAATGGCAGGCAGCCCCTCTTGCTTTGCCTTAGCTGTCTTGGTAGTATAAAGTGCAGGAAGTCCCTACTCGAAGCTACTAAGTGGTAGGTAAGCCTTGCATACAGCAGGTAGGGTGAAGATGAGTAGTCAGGATCAAGTTTCAGAAGAAGGGGAGTGAGAATCGAGTGTATGTTAGTATAATGAGGGTTAGAGTCATGTGTGGGTGTAAAGGAAATGGGTAGGAAATAGATGAGTACGTAATTAGGTAAATATGTTAAAATGTATCACAACCAAAATACAGTGTTTTAGCGACGGATATTGTAACATCTATATTCTGAATACATATTTTGTTAAGCCTGCATGTATCTTGGACCTGTATTTTTATTTTCTCAGATTCTGGCCTGTAATTGTATTTTGGCTTGACTTGCAGATTTTGGTTCTCGTAATTCGGTTTTACCTGGCTTGGTTTATTTTGTGGAAGAGAATCGGTTTGATTTGGTTTGGTTTGGTTTAACATGCATTGGAACACCTTAGCCTATGTTCAACCATCATTCCACCACAACCCACCCTCTTTATTATCCCACCTAAATTTTCTCTCTCCTCTTTATTTTTCATTTACTTCTCCATCTCCTTCTTCTTTCTTCCTCTACACAACTCACCAACACCCATAGGCAAGTGCACCTTGCCACCATATGAGAAGCACTTTTTATTTGTCCATTAGCTAGATTAGGCCGTGGAGATCAACATTAGTGCTTGATATTTTGTGATTTAGAGTCTCCATTGTTCTAAATCTAGGTTTTAACTATTTTTGGATTTACATGATTTTGATCTATTTTGGTTGGATTTTTGTAGGTTTTGATGCTTCCATGTGGAAGAGAATTCAATTTTACTCAAGTTAGACCTTTGAAAATCTAGATTTGGTTTTGATTTGACCAAGATATGAAGAATGGAATTTTTGATGTTCTTGAGCTTCTTCTCGGCCTGGAGTAGCAGGCTGCAGCCTGCGCTCTTTAGCGCAGTGCTGGACTGCGTATCCCCTCTCGGCCTGCGCTCTTTAGCGCAGCGCCGACCGTGCTGCTTGCCCCTTGGCGAACTGCGCTCAGCCCCATGCGCCAACCCTTCCTGCGCACTTCACCCTGCGCAGTTCACTCCTGTGCAGTCTGCTCATGCGCAATCCACCCCTGCGCAGTTCACCCCTGCACACTTCACTCCTGCGCAATCTGACCCATGCTTCATCCCTCCTGCGCACTTCACTCATGCGCAATCTGACTCCTGCGCACTTGACCCATGCGCCATTTGCCCCTGCGCCATCTGTCCCTACGCACTTGGCACCTAGCGCAGCTGACACCCTGCGCAATCCAACCCCCTGACCCCTTGCGCAATTCATTGGCTCTTGGAGTTTTGGTTTTATTTCTTTAAGCTTGGCTCTTCTTTAGCCCTTTTGTCAGGAACTTGATTTTACTTAATATGTTTGGAATGACTATTGTACATGGCATAGTATGACAAGGAACTAGCATAACACGACAGTGACCCGTAGTGGTGCACTCCAGACATGACCAACCTGACATGATAGTGGCCCATCTTGGCGCACTCCTGACAAGTACCCTGACATGATTTATCTTGATGCTGTTGCGATGGCTAACTTGACTCGTATAATCAACTTGACACCGTGGGTGTTCCTGCTTGCTTGCTTGTGCAATCCACTTCTCTTATCTTACATCATGTCTAGGACGTGACTCCCTGGTTCCCACGGTCAGGGATTCATACTGAATATGAATTAGGCTAATGACTAGATCAAACTATAGTTCATGGAGAATTTCCTGTCACAGGCAATCTCGTTATCTGGGTGCTCTTAATTGGACTTGTAGCTTGCCGACGAGTAGAGCACATTTCCAGCGTACTGTCATGTGTTGCACCCTCTAAGTCACCTAAGGGTATATCGTCTCCGGGGCGATGTATCCAACTATACTCTCAACCCGCGGAAGGATAACTGGATGGTCTGCAGGGCTTGGGATTGGGAATTTCTCACTTGCATCTTGTTAGTAATTAAGGCTTGTGATAACCCTAGTTAGTTAAAGTAGTAAGCCGTAGTAATTGCTTCATCGCTTGTGAATGGATGATGTCTAGCCCTGTCTAAGTCTTGTCTAGTCCCTGTACCTGGTACTCCTGAACATGATTGTTTTACTTGCTTTAACAATAATTGGGTAGAGACAAGGAGCTAATCAGGCGAAGGGTTACAACCCCGGTCCTTGTTTCGTTTACAGGTTGTAACCTGGCTTCCAGAATGGTTCCACGTCCCTAGTCGTTTATTGCCCTGACGTGCTCTTTAATACTTGTACTTTTCTTTAATTTTCTTATGTTCTGATATGCTGGCTTTTGTTCTTATTTCGTGGCCTCCTTTGTGGCACTTGCTCTTTCTGGGGTTTGACCCAGCTGGTTTTGTGTGGCCAGATTTCGGAGCAGCACCCGAGGATCTACCGAACCTCCAGCCCGATGGTGGCGACTAGAAGGAACCCGGGCTACGAGTGGGTTTTCCATTTTGTTTCGCTCACTCTATTGTAAAGTTATTCTTTTGAGGCGTTTAGCCGACGAGCACCTGTTAGCTCGATGCACTTTACTTACTGTCTGCCTACGGGCTGTAAACATGATTAACAAATCCTAGGGTTGATCATGTATGACTTAACTCTTGCTAGTCCTAGCATTTTGTACGACTAGCTTCATGATCAGCTGATATGTAATATTTGGGACGCCTTTTATTGTATATTTGATGGTCAAACATCTTTTGATTATATTATTTGCTTGAGATTGAGACAGTAGGCTTGAACTTAAGAGACTGTTGGCTTGTAGTAAACCTTCATATCTAGACAGCCGTGACCGTATAGCGAGATGGACTTCATTTCGATATACGTAGCTGGCTATGTTCACCCCCGCTCTCCAGTATTCTGGTTCTGGGGCGTGACAGATATATTATGTCGCTAATAGCGACGGACTTCCGACGAAACAACGATGTTCTTCCGTCGAATTGCAGCCAATTATTTTTTTAATTTTAAGGGTAAATCTTGGTCGAAAATCTGTCGCTATATCGTCGAATATATAGCGACGAAAAAGTAATCCATCTCTATGTCGTCGTCCAGTTGTCAATATTTTACGGAAAAATATTAGAAAAAATTGCACAAAAATTGGGCGACCACAATGCGACGGATTATCCGTCGACAAAACTAGCGGGGTACAACGACGGCCTGGCGACAGATATATCTGTCGCTAATCCGTCGCTAAATATTGTGCCCTAACATAAAACGAACCAATGGAAGGGGGGATTTTTTATTCCGCCTAAAATTTTCTCTCACCTCTCTCTCTCTCTCTCTCGCACGCGCTCTCTCTATCTCTCTCTCACTCAGGTATGTTTCTCTCCCTCTTTTTCTCTCTTTTTGTGGTCAGGAGGGGGGTACACCCCCGCGGGGGGAATCGTGGCCGGGACGGTTAGGGGAGCGGAGGGAGGGGGTCGGAGGAAAGGGGGTCGGCGGGTGGGGAGGTCGCGGGGCCGGGGGGTTTAGGGTTGGACGGCGGGTGGGGAGGTCGCGGGGCCGGGGGGTATTGGTGGTCGGGGCGGGGGATGGGGCCGAGGGGTATTAGTGGTCGAGGCGGAGGAGACGGAGGGTGGGTTTAGGGTGGGGAGGTCGCGATGCCGAGGGGTCTTTGCAGTCGGGGGGGAGGAGAGGGGGTGGGGGCCCGGCCGGGGGGCGGAGGGGTTTAGGTTGGGGGTCGGCGGAGGGGGGGTGGTTAGGTTGGGGGTCGGCGGGTGGTGAGGTGGCGGGGGGGGGGAGGGGGTAGAGGAGCGGAGGGCGGCCGGGGGGTCTTGGTGGTCGGGGGTAGGAGGGGGTGGGGGCCCGTGGTGGGGGTGGGTGGGGGAGGGGAGGGGCTGCGTGGGGTCGAACGGGCTGCGTGGGGTCCGCACGCGCGTCCGTTCGATCAAACGGTTGAGGACAACGGGCTCCCGATCCCCTATATATATATTTTCCCTATATATATATATATATATATATATATATATATAGGCACACACACACACACACACACTAGTAACTCACAACAAGCTACAATAAGCTATATATATTGTTGTTCTGCAGCCTATCAGCAGTAACTCCCTTAAAAATCTCAATGCATATGCATGCACACATACACTAATATGTATACAGACACACACACTCAACACTCCCTCACACCATCTATACACACACTAATGCCAATAATCTAAATTTTAATTGATACCACACTTTATGTCTATAAACATCACTTATAAATGACACACTCTCACACACAACACACACTTCCCTTATCATGCACAACACCAATGCACTAATACAATCACAAATACCAAATATCAAACACCCTTCTATTCCTACACCAACAACATTATGTCACCAACATCCAAACCATTAGTAGGTGTATTGTACGAATGGTTTACTAAATAATTTTTTTTTAATTTTGGAAATTTCAAGAATTATTATAAATTTATTGAGATTTATTTGAAGCTATATATATATATATATATATATATATATATATATATAAGTGGTTAAGAGAGATGCATGCGGCCCAAGTGGTCAGTAGTTCGAGCCCCAGTGGAGGTGAGTTCACCACAATTATTCTATGGGTTCAATTCGTGTCATGAGGGTTCAATTCAGGTTCCTATAGGTTCAATTCGAGTCAATTCAACCTATGGATCGGTATCGGTATCAGACTATTTCTATGAGTATCGGTATTGATCGTTTTGGCGTCTAAGCGGTGTCTAGGTGGTAGGCGGACACTCTCCGCCACGCACCTGCCTACCATCGTTTAGAACCTTACCGATACTGCAAAACTTGGTATAGAGTGTGTATCCTAGAAGGATATATATAAGATTGGTGGTAGGACGACCCAGAATCCATGTGATAGGTCATGTTCCAGGTCAGAAATATAGTGAAATCATCTTTTCCATTGTTTCCCCCGACCCCACTATGAAGAAAGACGTTCACTTCTTAAAATATCCGATATATGTTGGTGGGAACAGGGGAAGGGGTCAGGTTTATCCTGATGGGAGCAAGAGTAACAATACATCTACTATGGTTATTTCATATCCCCCCTGCGGAAGTAGAGGGGGGGTCAGAGAAGGGGCCTTCTTGAGAAGCAGGGGAAGTAGAGCGATGAAGTAGAGGGGGTCGGTATCGGACTATTTCTATGAATATCGGTATTGATCGCTTAGGCGGCGTCTAGGCGGTGTCTAGGCGGTAGGCGGACTCTCTCCGTCGCGCCTTCGTCTACCGTCGTTTAGAACCTTGCCGATACTGCGAACCTTGGTATAGAGTGAGTATCCTAGAAGGATATATATAAGATATCTTAGTAGTAGCTAGGTAAGTGTTGAAAATTAAATTTACTTATGCCAAATCTTTTGGACCTATCAGAGTTATAGAGTTTTTCAAAAATCTAGTATAATGCTGATTACCTCAAAATGCTTGCATAAGTAAGAGTATATAGAGTGTATATCGTAGGCGGATAAGTGTATAGAGTGAGCCTCCCTACTCCCCTTTCTCATTCGGGTCATGAGGTGAACTATTTCGCATCATATGATATACATCTCAACCAAAGCGTAGAGAAGTGTAAAAATATTAATATTAACCAAGGATCGGTATCGGAATCGGTATCACCATGAATTTTATGGCTTGTTCTACCAGAGCATAATATAAAACCAAACGTGAAGTAGAGCTTCACATTCAAAATATTAGAAGAAAAAAATTTCGATTGGTGGTAGGGAGAGCCAGAATCCTTGAATCCTTAAAAGGATTTTGGTCGCCCTACCACCAATCGGAATTTTTTTTCTTCTAATATTTTGAATGTGAAGCTCTGCTTCACGTTTGGTTTTATATTATGCTCTGGTAGAACAAGCCATAAGATTCATGGTGATACTAATTCCGATACCAATCCTTGGTTAATATTAATATTTTTACACTTCTCTACTCTTTGGTTGAGATAGATATCATATGATGCGGAATAGGAGGCTGAGAGAGTCGAATGAGAAGCATGGAAGTAGACGGAGGTCAGAGAGGGGGCATTCTTGAGAAGCAGGGAAAGTAGAGCGACAAAGTAGAGGGGGTCTGTATCGGACTATATTTTTAATTACAATTCTATTTAATTTGTCTTACGATGCAGTTTTTCACATCCAATCTGCGATGGATCGTTACTTCATTGATTGTGCCATATGGTAATTATCGCAATAGACGTTACGAAGAAGTGGTGACTGTGAGAGATCATTTGACCCATAAGGATTTCGTACGTGATTACTGCCTATGGTCATCATAAGGTGAACTATATACAAAAAGATAGGATATGGTGTACGATGTGGCAGGACCTAATTTTGGTCCGGAGGATCCTAATCCCGATCAGGCTATGTCGTTAATGGCTTCATTCCGTACTGTCAGGCTATGTCGTTAATGGCTTCAAGTTTAAGGCAAGACTGCTGAGGGTTATTCACCGTTGGAGGGTCATTCACCGTTGGCGGTGGTTACAAGTTCTATATTACACATCTAATCATGTAGAAGAAGTTGAAGTATCCGAAGAGGAAAATGAAATAGATGAAAGCGAAGATGAGGAGGAAGAGGAAGATGAGGACACGGAGGATGAAGAAGATGAATTTTCAGAAGATGATTGAAAATTAAATAAAATATAAAATATGTTTAACCACTAATTAATTTCTATACAACAATGAATCTTCCATATTACACGTCTAATACTGTCATTTTGTTTAATCCTAAATTAATCTCCATGTTTCCATCAATCTTACCAGATGGCACCTATGACCCGAGCACGTCGCTTGAGAGAGACACAGGTGGCTGCTGAGGAGGTAGTGGTACCACCTGCTGCTGAGGAGGTAGTGCTTCCTCCTTCTGCTGAGGAGGTACCATGGGTCAAGGAAGAACTTCCTTCCACTATTAAGGAGAAAGTGATTCCTAAAGCCGAGATAGCTGTGAAGGAGGAGGTGGCACCAGAGGGCAGTTGTACCGGGAGTTCCAGTCATCAATCTCCTCTAGATATTGATCTTGCTGGCATGGATCCTACTTATGCACAGTGGCTAAGGAGGAGATCTCTCTGTGCGTACGTAGAGGAGAGTAAATATATATATATATATGATATGATTTTTGACCAGATATGTTTCTGGTAGACTTATTTCTGGGTTTGACTTGGATGGTTTTACAACTCTTGATGTTTTTTTATTTTCTAGACATGGTTATTTTCTAGACTTGGATGTTTTTGGATGCTATTATCTAGACTTGTTTATTATCTATCTAGAAATTCAACGGAGGGTTGCTTCGGGTCTCATTGATGTATGTAGGTTTGTGATAGATATTTGTATATTGGTATGTGATGTATATTAGTTTATGTGAGGTGTGAGGTGTGATGCATATTAAATGTTTCGATATTTTGGATGTTGTACGAGCAGGGAATGCTCTGTTTTATGTGAAAAAATTTAAAACTTTTCCAGTTAGCGACGGACTTGCGACTACCAAGCGACGGAAGGCGACGGCTGAGCGACGGAATATTCCGTCACTAACTGGAGAATTTCCAGTTAGCGACGGATTAGCGACGGATTATCCGTCGACAAGGTTATGGAAATATAAAGATTTCCATAACCTAAGCGACGGATATTTCGTCGCTAAACTGTCGTTCTTTCATCGAGTACTAGCGACGGCTAGCGACGAATTGGCAACGAATTTTACGTATCAGAAACTCTCTGATACGCAGTTACCGACGTATTACCAACGAACTTGTCTGTCGCTAAAAAGTAGTATAAAAAACTTCCTGATACTTGATTTGACGAAAATCCGTCAGGTGGCCGTCGCTAAATGTATGATTCTTGATTACGGCAATCCGTCGCTAAGCAGTCGAATGGTGACAGCTTAGCGACGGACTATTTTAGCGATAGGCTATTTCTTGACGGATTTTTTCAGCCAAATTTCGTCGGTAATCCATCGCTAATTCGATTTGCCCCCGGATTCACGACGGATATGGCCGTCGCTAATTCGATATATTTTTGTAGTATATAAGTAGATGGCTTGATATAGGGGAGTTAGATCCTTGTGCAGGTCTTGCTTGGCCATGGCAGGCCAGTGTGGCTTGGCACTGTAGGGCTAGACAGGTCCCTGTTTAGGCAGGACTTGCCTACTTTTGGCAACTGGTTAGTTTGGGAGGGGCATTAGGCCCTGGGTCATATTGCCAATTGGCCTGTATTGATAAGGGGAAGCAGGAAAAGGCAATGTGGTGTTTAAACTCTTTTGAACTTAAGTGTCAATTGATAGGTAGAGGAGGAAAACATTAGAAATTGATGTATCAGTAAGTATCAATCAATTGACTTTTGTATCCAATCCTTTGTTCAGCCAAATAGTATTATATCAGTCCTTATTTGATTAAACTTTAGTTGTTTAGTCCTAAATCAAATCGTGCACTGTCATAAATATATACACATGAGAGGTTCAGTCCTTTGTGGATAATGTTCTGCATATTTGAGCAGTTATTCAGACCATATATATGTATTTAAGTTTTGTCCTGCATCTAAGTAGTATTCAATCCATATATTTTAGTAAAGTCCACACTTGTCCTATAGTTCATCTTAAGTTCAGCCTTCTACCATTTAGTATCAGTCATCTCATGGGTTTAGATGTACCCTATAATATACAAATGGCCAATACCTTGAACATTTGTTTAGTTTTGAACCTAATTTAGTCCATTAATTTATATATTGATCTCAGTTCCCTTTTGTTTGTGTTGCCTGCATGTAGAAGTTAAGATCAGTCCATTAGCTCCCTTGTGTTTAGTCAAATTCTTTGTTAGTTAGCCATTTCCACCTTCATATATTGGCAACAGTAAGTTAAGGAAGAGTGTACATCCGAGGTAGGGAATGGGGAGTGTATGCACTAGTATGAGTATGGGAGTGATGGCAGTGGCTAATGTGTGAGGATACTATACTTCATGAAAAGGTTATCTCATATTTGGGTGTGTATTAAGTGTATCAATTTCCTTGGGTTAAAACCTTATTGTCTTGTTTTCTCTTAGATTAGGACCAATCCATGATGCCTTAGCCAGGTTGATCAGATTCATTGATCTGTCCTTCATGTTCAGTCCACATCTTGAACTTGTCCTCTAGTTCGGATATGAGGCAGAGGGTGAGGGCAAGGCCAATTGGTCCCTACCAACCTGGGATGGGATGTATGTGTATATATATATATATATGTTTGCCATAAAAATCAAAGACAGGTATTACAGAACACTTAACTTGATTGCAAACTCGCTTGTACAGAGAAAAGCCTAGAACGAAATCCTAGAAAACTATCTAAGTACAATTGTTTAGTTTTGATTCTAGGGGGTGACGGTGGAGGCTCGGGAAAGTACTATCAACTTTGCCTTACTCCGTGGACTATCTGATGCAGTCTCTAGCTCGTAAAGAAATTGCTTCTCTCTTGAAGGTTGCCAGCCTTTGTAGTGGTATGGCACCCTGCTATTTATAATAGAATGTATTTTGAGCCGTATAGACGGCTTGTAGCCACGTGGTTGATTAGCATGCGAAGACCCGCTCTTGGGCTGCCATCTGTCGATTTGTTGGGATTTTGTTGCAGCAAATCTGGGTAGTTAAGGACTTGGTCAGTTTGCCACGTGTCCCGTTGCGTATGATTTTTTCAGTCTTCGATCATGTGGGGTCGTATGAGACTCATGCGGCTTGGATCACAGTTACCCTTGGCTGTATGAAGTTTGAAAACTTTTAGGGCCGCATAAGCTGAGCCGCATGATGTTCATGCGGCTGGGATGGCACTCTTTTGGCCGCATGAAGGCGTACGAACCTTGCTTTTGGGTGACGTCTCACATTTTATTTTTTTGTCAAAGTTTCAGAACTGTCATGTTTTTGCCAGAACTTGTCAGCTTTATCAGTCGAACTGCTCCTCTTGGCCATATATTTTCTTTCTACAGCTGTTTGTCGACGGGCCGCCTATGTCATGCGGCTTTCCTTCATGCAGAATTGTTTGGACCAAAGTACCTATGTGGCAATTTGTAATCCGCATGAACCCTATATTTTTCATGCTTCTATAAGACCCCTTCAAAGTTTTCAAATTGCAAATTTAGAATACTTTGAATAAGAAGCATAAAAATATGTCAAGTCATAGGGAGTCTTCAAATTGCAGGAAGTTGTTTTTGAACTGCAAAGGGGTATTGAGTCGCAGAGAAGTACTGAGCCGCAGGGAGATCCTGAGTCACAAAACAAATCTTGAGTCATAGGGATGCTTCGAGCCGCAGAGAGTCTGCCAGCTGTCACTGCTGCATTTAATGCTCTTGATTCGGTTGTGGATCTATTTTCGAGATGAAGCCGACGGTTACTGGAGATAAAGTTCCCAAACGTCAACTTTATCTTTAATGATCTCGAAAACCGAAGAGATGCTCGACGGTTACTAGGGATAAAGTCCCCAAACGTCGTCCCTATCCTCAATGATCTCGAGAATCGAAGAGTCTCTCTTCAGCAACTCTATAAATAGGAGTCGTTCAGAGAGAGATTTTTCTCTTTCACCTTTCCCTCCTTTGACTTCATCATACTTTCTGCTACGGCTCCAAAAGCTTCTAAGTCGATTGGTGCGACGGCCAAAGGGAAGAGACTTGCTTCTCCGTCGAGAGCGGCAGACGATCCTTCCATTCGTTTCGACGTGCAACCTGTTCTCAAGAGTATGGATGGTGAACAGAAGATGACTAAAATTTTAAATGGCCATAGCGCATATTTTCATACGCGGGGCTGTCGTGTACTGCCTTTGCTATACGCCTGGTCGATGTATTCCTTATCTCGTCTGGACCGCATGTGTTCTGTACGATAGGGCCGCATGGACTGTGCTGCATAACCGCTGCTCATTCGAACTTGAACCTCCTATGTGCCTGTAAGATGGGTCTGTAAAACATTTCATGACTAAACCGCATAGGTGCCGCATGAGCACTTTATGATCGGGCCGCATGAATACTGTATGGCTGGGTCGCCTGATTGTCTCGTGGCTGATCCGCAAGAGTATTGGGCCGCATGAGTTCTTCATGACTGAGCCGTATTGACCCCTTTGGGGCTGTACTGTCTTGGCTGGGCCGTATGATTGGCTAGGCCCGCATAACAGAGTTCTTTGTTTTCTTGGTGCTAACTCCCCGTTTTCCCCTATTTTTGTAGGGATCTGGCTAGCAAACTTCTTCAGGACCGGCGTCGGCGATGGAGTGAAAATACAACATTCTGGCGCCTACATCAGATAGCTCAAAACTCATCATGCTTCGGAAGAGTTTTTCCTACGCCTTTTTGGCATATACATCGAACAACTCAGGACTCTTCATGCTTCGGAAGAGTTTTTCCTAGGTGGTAGGAAGAGCCTTTATACCTCGAAGAGTTGGACGGCGGTCAGGCATCGTTATGAACGTCCTATCCTCACGGCTCTCTAAGTAGGCGAAACCACCACCAGGAACCATGTTTTGAAGGTACGGTCCCTTAGGAGAGCGGGGCTAAGGCATCTGCAATACGGAGGGGAAGATAGAATACTATATTTACCCTTCTTCCGATAGCTCCTAGGAGATTCAACAGCTTTGTTTGCTTTTCAGCAGTAAAACATGACTTCCTTCGAGGGCCACGAAATTGCTTGAAGACGAAGCGCTGTCAATCCCAACTACGTATTGCCAGATTTTTCCTTTCTTTGTTATGGATGTAGTCCTATGAATGTAACTGATCTTGAATAAGCAGAGTATGTTCACTCCATTTTATTTGTGGTATTTTGTGGTGCTTGTACTAGAGGGCCTAATACAACATTTGTACTTGATAAGGGACATCCCAATGGGGGATTTTTGTGGACCTATTGCCCTTTTGTGCATCTGAAAATACGAGCAAATAGATTTCAATGATATTTTGTGGACCTACTACTCTTGGGTACACCGATGGTGTGAGTAATAGATTAGAATAACTTTTGTGGACTTATTACCCTTTTTGTGTACTGGCGATGCGAGTACGGATAATAAGTGGAGTGGGAACCAACATATTTACTCAGAGGTAATGAGGACGTGGTAAATACAGGTCAAAACAAAGCCTTCCTACTCAGAGGTAATGAGGGCATGACAGGGATAGGCATAATAGAGGTACACAGAACAACTCAGAGGTGCTATCAACGTGGAAGTTCTATGCATTGGGTAATTTATTTATGATGGACGGGTAAACAACTCAGAGGTAATATGGACATGGTTGTTTTTTCCTATTGAGGAATTTTGTGGACCTATTATCCTTTTTGTGCACTGACAGTGCGAGTAATAGATTAGGATAAGTTGTATGGACCTATTACCCTTCTGTGCACTGGTGGTGCGGGTAATAGATTTTGAGACAAAAACTATGACCAGGAAGTTCATAGATATAACCAAGGAATGAAATAGGAATTCATTCGGAGTAGTCAGAGAGTAAGTTCAGTGGTACCTGAGGGTACGTAACTCAACAATCTGGGAGATTTGAAGTCAGAGTGTAAGTTCAACGGTACCTGAGGGTACGTAACTCAACAATCTGGGAGATTTGGAAGATGTCGTTTAGACATAGTATTTCTTGAGGAACTTGTCGTTGATGGGCATCATGACCAAGTCTCCATTTTGTTTTGCGAGACGATACACGCCGTTGAAGAATACGGTCTCGATGACGAACGTCCCCTCCCACTTAGGCTAGAATTTGTCGGGGGTCTTGTGAGTCATGACCATTGGTCTGCGAATGGCCAAGACGAGATCGCCAACTTAGAATATTCTCTGTTTGACTTTCTTATTGAAAGCCCGAGAGATACGCGCTTGATAGAGCTCTATGCTTTGTTAAGCTTGTAAACGCTTCATATCAAATGCTTCTAACCCTTGTAGCCGTCGGTGGTAGTTATCGTCTGCCATTAACCGGTAAGTGAGGGCCACTCAGAGTGAGGGGATCTGAGTTTCAAATGGGAGGACTGCCTCGCTCTCGTAAACCAAGAAGAACGGTGCATTTACTGTAGCCGTCCGAATTGTCGTCTAATACGCCCATAAACACTCACCAAGCTTTTTGTTCCAGTCGTGCTTGTTTACAGACACGAATATTTTGAGGAGCTTGATTATGGTTTTGTTGAATGCTTCAGCCAGACCATTGGCCGAGGGGTTATATACTGTCGAGGCCATGTTCTGAATTCGATTCTTATCACAAAATCGATAGAAGGCGTGGCTTGTGAACCGCGGACCATTATCGTGAATATTCCTCCGGGGCAGTCCAAGACGGTAGATGAAGTGATATTTTATGAAGCTAATCACATTCGATGTCTTGACCTCTGCCAACGGAAGAACTTCTGCCATTTAGATAAGTAATCGATGATTACAAGTATGTACCGATGCCCTCTAGACGACCATGGGGTGATTGGTCTAATGATGTCGATTCCCCATGCTTCGAATGGCCAAGAGGCTACTGTTGGGTGCAAGATTTCAGATGGCATATGTATGAATTCAGCATGGATCTGGCAAGCCTTGTACTTTTTTACATAATCAACTGCATCTGCGACCATTGTAGGCCAGTAATAACCCATCCGGTGAAGACGATCTTGTAATTTTGGGATAGGTTGGTGAGCCCCACAAGTACCGTCATGAGCTTCACGTAGGGCTTTTTTGGCTTCTGCATTTGACAGGTATCTTAGTAGTAGCCCATCGTAGGATCGCCGATATAACATTTTTGCCTCTGTATCGTAGAAGAATCTGAGGGAGCGTCTTCTGATTGAGGTAGCTTCCTTCATATTCTCTGGCAGAATTCCATAGACCGCAAAGTCGATGATCGGGTGTCTCCAGTCTTATATGTCATTGGTTATCTGGGCAGAGCAACTCATACCCAGTTGAAGATCTTGGGGCAGACCAATTCACGGCCTATTATGTCGACTAGGTGATGAGTGTTATTCGGGAGAGCCAAGGAAGCGGCGAGACCTGCCAGGGCATCGGCTTCGACATTTGAAGCCTAGGAACGTGCTATTTGAAGAAGCCTTCCAAGGTTGTAATGATAGAAATTGCAGTCTGATAATCAGGAATCAGGTCCTCGTTGCGAACCTCGCACAAACCCCGGATCTGGTTAACAACCAACTACGAGTCACCATATGCTTCCAGGTATCTGATCACCACTTCTTTTGCGAGTTGGAGTCCAATGACTAGAGCGTTATATTCGGCTTCGTTGTTCGAACAGGGTTCTGTAAGAGAATATGCCCGATTGACTACTAGTCCGGAGCGAGAAATTAATACCATCCCGACTCCAACAACGATATCACCTTGTGGCCCCATTCTTAAAGCACCATCGAAAAACATTCGCCAAATGGCGTCGTGCAAAGTCATGTTCGAGGCGACGACTTCATCAAGAATTTCTTCATAAATTTTGGCTATTTCGGAGCCTGGATGGGCTGCTAAGAAGTCAGCCAGGGCTTGAACTTTGATAGCCTTCTGCGGAACAAAGACTAGGTCGTATGGGGATAACAGTATCGCCCAGGTGGCTAGATGAGAACGGAGTGCGCCTGGCTTGGTCATGAGAACCCTGAGGGGATTAACTCGTGAAACAACATGGATGGTCTGCCCTATCACATAGTATCGTGTTTTTTGAATGGCGAACACTAGGGCAAGGCACTCCTTCTCCACGATAGTATACCTATGTTTCGGTCCTACTATCATCCGGCTGAGATAGTAAATGGCTTGTTCGTGTCTCGCATTATTATTCTGTGCTTGCAGAGCACCGAGGGAGTGTTCCATTGCTCGTACATAGAGTAGGAGGGGCTTTCCGGCGACCGGGGCTACCAGAACTGGCGGATTCACCAGGTACTCCTTAATATCATCAAAGGCACGCTGACATTCCTCGTTCCATACAAAAAAGACACATTTTCTCATGAGTTGAGTGAATGGTTGGCATCGCCCTGAGAGGTTAGATATAAACCTGCTGATATAGGCTAGTCTTCCCTGAAGGCCACGGAGTTTGCAGAGATTCTTTGGTGGATTCATCTCCAGGATTGCTTTCGTTTTGTCGGGATGTATGTGAATGCCCCAGGAAGTAATGACAAAGCCCAAGAACTTTCCGCTGGACACCCCCAAAAAAGACTTGGTAGGATTCATCTTCAGATTGTGTGCCCGTATAAGGTCGAACACTGTTCTCAAATCATGTAAATGATCATTTTTGGTGCGGCTCTTGACGGCGATGTCGTCTACGTAACACTCCACCGTCTTGCATAAAAGATCTCTGAAAATGACACTCATAGCCCGTTGATATGTAGCACCGGCGTTCTTCAGCCCAAAGGGCATGACCATATAACAATATACGCCGATCGACATTCGGAATGATGTATGCTTCACATCATCAGGAGCCATCTTGATTTGATTGTACCCTGAAAAGCCATCCATAAAGGACATGTGCTCGAAGCCACACGTATTATCGATCATTATATCGGTGATCGGAAGAGGGAATTCATCCTTAAGGCATGCCGCATTTAGATTGCGGAAGTCAATACAGATTCAAATTTTGTCGTTCTTCTTAATGACTCGTACTACATTGGCTACCCAGTCTGGGTGCTGCTCTTTACGGATGAAACCGCTAGCTATAAGCTTGTTCACTTTCGCCTCGATGGAATTCATGATGTTTGAACGAAATCGTCGCTGCTGTTGCTTGACGGGTTTTGCGTCTGGATAAACGTTGAGCTTATGGAGTGCAACCTCAGGGTTTAGCCCTGGCATGTCTTCATAGCTCCAAGTAAAGGCGTCGATGTATTCTCTGATGAGTTGTAACAACGACTCTCGCTCATCATCTGTCAGACTTTTACTGACGAAGATTGGCTTTGGAGAGGATTCATCGTCGAGGTTAACTTGCATAACCTCATCTTCAGTAGAAGGATCACGTAGTTCAAAGCATTTCTTCTATTGTGCATCTAGTTGTTGGACCCATGGCTCCAACTCAAGTGGTTCAAGTAGGTCTTCATCTTGTTCTTCGAATTCAGCGGATGTCATATTGCCAGATAATGTCTGTCTAAATATATCTCCAATACTGCTATCGGAGTCGTAAGTGGGTGACTCGGACGAATGAGAGTGCCACTCGCATTCTTCGTCAGAACTTTCGGGTGTTGTTGGTGGAGTAACATACCCGAGGCCGCGTCTGTATTTGTGATAATGATCCTGAAGCTTCCCTGCCGGTGCCAGCGGCTGTAGAGGCAGTCGTCGACCAGTACCATAATTCAGACCCGGGGAAGCCTCCATGTCGTACCCCTGCTTTTACATGAAGTACTTGGCTTGAGGACTATACAAGTAGAGCGGTAGTCTTCCAGCGTCAGGTCCGAGGTCGAATTCTTGTGGCGTGAAAGATGAGGACCTTCTTTTCGGCCAAAGATGATTGTGTGATCCCATCCTCTTCTGTCTGGGATCAGAAAGTAAGCGTCTTTTATGGGAGCAAGTCAATTTGGGGTACGGACGGTTGTTGTCGCCTGTATGTGTAGGCCCACGTCTAGACAGTCCCGTGCGACATACGTTAGATTAGGCTTATCATACTCAAAATAGTCTAACGGCAGCCTCTTATTGATGAAATAAAAAATTTTATCCACCGGGATTACATCATCAGGAGAGGGGCTATCCGTCTGTGCAACCACGTATTTGGCGAGTTCCTCATCCTCTTTGGCTACCCCCTGCGAGCTTAGAGGTCGGGATGGCAGCTTGACCACCAGGGGTTCTACTTGAGGTATTGATTTGTCTGAGAGTGCTAGATTGTCACTTGGTTGCTGAATCGTCTTAGAAAGACGGATGACAATGGGCTCAGCAAGGGACTTTGTGTCTTCTGATCGCCTTGGAGTAGATTTTGGTAATCGGATTACCATCGGTGTTGCAGAAGGCCTTGCATCTTCCTGTTGCCTTTGATTGGTCTTTGGCAACCGGATCACCATTGGCGCCATGCCAGGTTTTTGCTCTTGACTGGATTTCAGGAGACGGGTGACCATTGGTTCCAACTGCGTACGTGAGGTAGGAGAACCGAGCACCTCTTTATGCAAGGTTGCAACAAGGGGTATGGCCCTTCCCGGTTTGCGGGCTTGGAGACGAATTCTCAAGGGTTCTTCTGGCCCTGTGATGGCTTCTGGCTCGTCCGTTATATGTTTCCTGGACTCGTCATATAGACAAGCCTCGGATGAGTAATAAGCTTCAACCCCTTTGAAGGGATCAATGTCAGCGAATTTGGTCTTCACGGAACCGTGCTTACTGACATACTTGAAACACTGGTGAAGGGTGGATGGCACGATCATATAGTCATGTATCCATAGATGTCCCAGGAGAGTGTTGTAGGAGGTTTCTGTATCTATAACGTAGCAGGTAACTTTCGTCTTCAGGTCACCAATCTGGCACTTCAACCGGATCTTCCCTAGTGGATAGCTTCTCCCTGAGTTAAAACTGCTAATGGCAGTGTTGGTTGCTGCCAGCCGATGCATAGAGATGCCAAAAAGTTGGAGCATGCTTTTCGGGATGATGCTTATTGACGAACCAGGGTCGATATGCATCCGGTCCACCTTATGTCGCCTATGTATCCAGTGTAATATAAGGGGCGATCATACAAATTGGACTTGATGAACATGTCCTATAGAGTAAATATGATGTTGGGTATTGCATCTGTGCTATCGCCGCCCTGTAGATCTGCTGGCGGGTCTTTTCCTGGAGGCTTGACCTGAGTTAAGTAGGCATCAGCATTCTGGAGTGACTCGCTTAATGCGACACGAAGATCCTTGGAGAGCCTTAGGAGCTCGTATAGCGACAAATTTGCAAGCGTATTAGCCAATTGTGCTAATATGTAGAAGTTGTAAGGCCTCTCCAGTCCCTGAGGTATATCATTGCGGGGTGGCCTGTCGAAGCGGATCTTCCTTGTCTTGGACTTATTCGCCAGTGGAGGCTGAGATGGCCTTGGAACATCAGAGGGAGGCAAAGTTGCTGGCTGAGGATCTTCGGCTGGATTATCCCATACAGGCTGGACTTGTGCTCCAGACCGGGTAACAACATCTGCAGATTCTTCAGCTTAGGCTGAAATAGTGTGGCAGGCTCTAGACTTCCTGCCCTTCTTCTTGTTGGTAAGAGATGACACCCCTTGGGTAACTTTGGGCACCAAGTCTGGATGCACCTACATGATTTCTCCTCGTGAGGTAGTGAGAGGTACCAGTCCAGATGTCTGGTTTCGGACGGGTGGAAGATTAGTAACCTTCATTGTTGCCGAGGGACAGGTATGACCCCGTCTGGAGTACTTATCGGAGGAAAGTCACCGAACTGAATAGATACCATGTTCGCCGCCACAGTAACCTCTTCAAAGTCTATCGACAGAGCTTTGGAGTCGATAAGACTCTGGATGTACCACTTCAATTGGAAGCAGTCATGAGTGAAATGGTGGACATAGCGGTGGAAGTGACAGTACTTTGGGTCCTCCATTTCTGTTGTTCGGGGCTCACGTCTTGGTAGAGGTAGCTGAATCCTACCCCCTTGGAGGAGCATATCGAAGATAGGTTTGACATGACTATCTTCAAATGAGTAGTTGATCTTGGGCCACGAACCTTTCGTCTGTTTTTGTTCAGGCTTCGGAGTCGCATCAGTGACCAGGGACTGCTTGTCCTTGTTGTCCCGGTTAGTGGTGGTGCCACTGTTGCTGTTAATGGAGGTGGACCCAGGATGTCTGCCCTTATCTTCTCCATCTGGGATATGTAATCCCAACTGGCGAGCCATCTTCAATTTTGCTTCTGTATTGGTAGCACTTATGATGAAGGTCGTCCAATTTCTGAACTGATCGTCACCCATCCAGAGGCTAATTGCAGGAAGCAGCTTCTTCAGGCAGATTTCAATCAAGGACCTCTCAGGATTGCCTTAGGGCAATCTCATTGCGGTTTGGCGAAAACGCTCAATATAGTTCCTTGTGAGCTTTCTCCCTCCCTGAACGACGTCTATGAGAGATGACATCGTCACATCATGCCCCACTTCGTAGAATCTCTCCAGGAATATGTGCTTGAAGCCGTCAAAAAAGTGAATGCAGTTGTCGAGAATGTTACGGTACCAGTCGAACGCGATCCCCTCCAAAGCTCCGATGAATAGTCGCACGAGGATGGCATCACTATACGGCAAGTGGTCGGTTGTCACTTCAAAGTAAGTCATGTACCGACTAGCATAGGTCTTCCTATCATAAGAATCGATATGGAACGGCTTGTACTGCGGTGGAAAAAGCACATCTCTCCATGCAACATGATATGGTTTTCGCATTCTGAGATCCCGAGAGGAGTCTCGGGCATTGAACATCGCTCGAAGCTCTTGGAATTCTCTTCTTGCCTCCTTGGCTTCATCTACAGCTGAAGGAACGGATGCTGCTAAGGGATCATAACCCAAAGGAGGGACGGTCGTATTGGAATCCGTATTGACTGCGGATCCCCAGCTTGTTTGTCCATATGTCCTCGCTGGTTGAGTTGGCAGGGCAACTTTGATCTCGTCCACGGACTTGACCAAGGACAGAAGCATGGCTTCCAGTACTTCTAGCCATTGTCGATCGAAAGGCGCTTCATAATCATCGTCAGCCGTAAAGACTGTCCTCACGTGGGTAGAAGTGGAAGGGATTGTGGCAGAGGTACTCTCGGTGTCGAATCCTTGTATAGAGAAATTGTCAGGGAATGTCAGAATATCATCTTCCCCTGACTCGAAAGGGGTTTTACCCTCTGTGCAGGAAGCCGTATCGTCTTGGTGATGGTGGTGGCCCTCAGGGAAATCTGGGTCTGTTGCCCAGTCCTGGGGACTTCTATCCCCTGTATGTGCTCTTGGTACACCGGATTATCGCATTCATTGAGGGGACTGCTACCCCCAGCTTCATCTACTCTCAAGGAGGCCGAAAGCGCACCCCTGGGTGCCGGAAGCTTCTTTTTAGATTGAGTGACTAAATAGACACCCCCTGTGGTTGATAGAAATCCCCAGATGAGGGTCTCCTTACAATACTGGCCGAGTTGGCCGGGCTGGAAGAGCCTGTCTTCTTTCCTCCCTTGCCAGGAGGAACTTTTTGAGTTGAATTAAAGGGGGCGAAAGGAAAGTCCTCATCCCCTAGAATTTGTACAAGTGCTGGCTGCTACAGTCGCTGGAAAATCGACTACCTATCTTCAGGTCCTGCTGATTTGTCGCAGCAGCAGTTGATGATGACTTGTGTGCAACGATGCCCCGAGAGGGACACATTGCATGCTGACGCTGCCGTCTTGCGTTTGTGAGTAATCACGTCATGTAAGTCGGTAGGAAGCTTCTCTACCTTTACACCCAACTTGTAAACTCGGGAATCCCGAGCACACAGGTGCTTAGGCATCATATTTGCTCCCTGATCCGTGGCTGGTAAAAGCACTTGCTCTAGATCTTCAAAGGGAGAAGACCCACCCTGTCCGTTAGCCCAGGAGGACTGGACGCGGGTGATTCTGTACAACTTTTTGTCAGGAGCCCGTATAACAGTCAACGGGGCCCACTGACAGTCAGCAACTTGGATAGTTGACTGGGCTGGTTGGGCCCGCACTGCCCTGGACTTTTTAACTTTGCACCCGAAAGTGCATAGTAAAAGGAGTCCAAATTGATACATCCCACATCTGTAGTGAGCCGCATGGCATCGGGCTCGCATGAGAGGCGGTCGAATATAGACCTTCTGACAGGGCCGCATGAGATGTCCTGTTTGAGGCCAGGATTGGTCGTTGCATGGACTATCTTTCTGCGGCTAGCGTTGGTTGTCGCATGGATCATTTTCCTGTGGACAGAGTTGGCTGCCACATGAGTCATCTGCCTGCGGCCAGAGTTGGCTGCCGTATGGACAGACGGTCGATCTCCTCTATACGGCTTCTTCTTTGTCCGTATGGAGTTCCCTTGTGCCCCAAAAAACTCAGCATCGTAGTATTTTCCTCTGCTCGTTTTGGGGACAGTGGGGTCCTCTGTGGTCCGAAGCAAAGTCGCAGGAGAGCTTTGTCACCGTCTTGGGCTGCAGAAGGAGCTTCTTCGAGAACTTGGTCGAGGGCAACAGTTTTGCGCAGTTATGCCTTACGAGTCCTTTTTGGGTTAGCTCGCTTCTGAGACGGGCTGGCGTACCCTTCAGAGAGCAATTCTTCAAAGTCTTGTTGGTCGAAGCGAACCACAAGCATCTGCTGTGTAGAGCCGAGCTTGGACGCATCAGATTGCATTACCAACTTCTCATCAGAAGAGAAAGATGTCCCCAGCAGAGTTGTCATCATATTTGCCATAAAAATTAAAGACATGTATTACAGAACACTGAACTTGATTGCAAACTCGCTTGTACAAAAGAAAGCCTAGGAAGAAATCTTAGGAAAAAATCTAAGTACAATTATTTAGTTTTAATTCTGGGGGGTGACGGTGCAGGCTCGGGAAAGTGCTATCAACTCTGCCTTACTCCGTGGACTGTCTGATGTAGTCTCTAGCTCGTGAAGAAATTGCTTCTCTCTTAAAGGTTTCCAACCTTTGCAGGGGTGTGGCACCCTACTATTTATAATAGGATATATTTTGAGCCGCATAGACGGCTTGCAGTCACGTGGCTGATTAGCACGCGAAGACCCGCTCTTGGGCTGGCATCTGTCAATTTGTTAGAATTTTGTTGCAGCATATTTGGGTAGTTAAGGACATGGTCAGTTTGCCACGTGTCCCGTTGCGTATGGTTTTCTCAGTCTTCGATCGTGTGGGTTCGTATGAGACTCATGCGGCTTGGATCACAGTTACTCTTGGTTGTATGAAGTTTGAAAACTTTTGGTCCGTATAAGCTGAGCCGCATGATGTTCATACGGCTGGAATGGCACTTTTTTGGCCGCATGGAGGCGTACGAACCTTGCTTTTGGGCGACATCTCACGTCTTATATTTTTTTTGTTGAAGTGTCAGAACTGTCATGCTTTTGCCAGGACTTATCAGCTTTATCAGTCGAACTGCTCCTCTTGGCCGCATATCTTCTTTCTACAGCTGTTTATCGACGGACCGCATATGTCATGCGGCTTTCCTTCATGTGGACCTGTTTGGCCCAAAGTACCTATGCGGCAATTTGTAATCTGCATGAACCCCATATTTTTTGCTTCTACAATATTTTTTTTTTGCTTCTACAATATATATATATATATATATATATATATATATATATATATATATATATATATATATATATATATATAACTGTACTTATGTGAGGGTGTGTCTATATGTATATATAGATATGTATGTATGTGTGGTGTAGTTGAGGGGTACCATGTTTAGGAATAAGTAATGGGTATTACCTAAGAATTGGTAGATACATATTTATAGGTAGGATATTGTTAGGCTCTTAAAGATTAGTATACATATTAGGTATTAGCAGGGGATTGGTGCTAGGTATAACAATTTCCTTGGGGTAGCCAAGGTATCTTAGGATAAGTAGATAACCTACCACTACAACAAAAAACCCTTTTATTGACGGCTAAAAAGCGTCATTAATGACGAACCATGACGCTTTTTTTCCACAGCAACCGTTATGAAAACGGGTGTTATAAATGTTTGTTAAAAGCGTCATAAAATAACCGTCATGAATAGTTTATATAAAAGCGTTATGAATAGTTAATATATAGTGCACAATTCAGAACAATTTTAAAATGTCATGAATAGATAATATGTATAGGCTCAATGCAGCACATTTATAACACTTTATACTATTCAAATTAGCATATTTATAATGCTCTATACTGTACAGTATATATTACATTCCAAAAATTTAACATTATATATCACCATTTTTATTATATTTATCAAAATAGAGTACATATCAACATCTTCATTACATTGAATATCCAAATACAGAATGTACCAAAAAATAGGAATAAATCTCTCTTTTGCTAACCAAATTATTAGAAATATTTACTTAAGTAGATTATGACCATGGATCTTCTCTCTGGCATCTCTTAAAGATATCGGGAGTCCCAAAGAGAAGTAGTGTCGCAGCTGAGCGACGACTTGGTGCTGCTGCAGCCGGTGCCGTCGTGGGAGAGCCTCATCCTCTGATCCCTTACTCTCGCCTGAACCCTCACCAGCGCCTGCACGCACCTCAGCGTCACGTTGTGCCCTTTTTACAAAAAATCAAAAATGCCAGCTTAGCACTTTAGTAATCAACGCTGAAATGTGAGCCTAGCAATCAACCTGGATCTTACCAAGCCAATAAATTAAAGAAAGTTAACAAATGAAACAACACTACCGAGTTAAACTTGAATTTGCAACTGGATAGTTGATTCTTTATTAAAAGTTAACAAGAATACTTGAGGGACTGATGTGCATCTCACTTGTAACATTTGAGGATGCGTAAATAATTATCAAGTACCAATGTACCATCGAAGCTATCATGTAATGTAGATGACAATTTACCTCATTAAGCATCCTGTGAAGCTCATCCCTCGCCTCCACAGCATGATCTCTGTCATTGCTGTCAACTTCAAAAATGAGACCCTGTGTGTTCTGGAAGTAGTGCCTCCATAGAGGTCTGATCTGCAGTTTTCAATATAGTAAACCAACATTAGTTAATGGGAGAAACTGCAGTTCTTGTATGCTTCGAATATACGGGATATAATTGCATAAGACTAATAAGAAGTACGGTTTAAAATGATATGAAATATCATTATTTTTAATGAATAAATATAAAACAAAACAAGTAGCATATGCTGCATATCTAAACAAAAATAAAATGGTCTAAATGTGTTGACTTATAATTTATTTGCATTCGGAGTTTATAGCATTTAAGTCTTCCAGAATAAGCAACCGGCATCATCTTCACCAATTTGCATAATCTAAGCAAAACAAACATTATCAGTACCTTGTCCTGACCTCCGACATCCTAAACAATGAAGCTAATGTTCTTGTACTCCACTGTCTCAACATTGAATCCTGCATTAAGCCCAATGTAACTTAGTGTACACAGATCAACAGTTATATGGAGCTGCCTAATTTAAATAGAAAATCCAAATCATCGAAAATTATTGTACACTAAAAAACGAAAACTTATCCAGAATTTGCAGTCATTCACCTAAATTGACTTGGAAAAACACTTTGGTCTCAAAATCATTTAATAAGCGTAAACTAAAATTGTAATTTGTAAAGAAAGTCAGATTTGAAAGTTCAAAAAACTGTAAAGGAATTCAGAGTCTTTTATACCGATCTAAAACATGATATACATACATACGACAGTAGAGAGCACAACATACCCCAAAAGACAGGACATAACAAATCAAAGAAAAACTGAGAATATAATGAAATTGCATATAATTTTGGTATACAAATTTTGTTTTATTGTCCCAGGTCTGATACAAACAACCAACATAGACACAAAATTCATAGACTATATCCAAAACCAAGAATTAGAGGGGAGTGTCAGAAATCATACCTGTGTCGGGACGTAGCTAACCGTGTCTTCGTGTCAACACTGAACCTTCGTGTCCGGAGTCTGATACCATTGTTATCGTGTCCAGAGTTGGTGCTAAGGTTGGTTCAGTAAATTCGTCAAACACCATAGGTACACAAGCTATAATTGAATGTTGATGTTAATTCTTGATCAAATCGATCAAAATTTCAAAGGAAGAGGAAAATTCGATCAGAGAATCATGGTTTGGAAATTCACCAGATTAATTTGAATGATCGTCCCGTCTCCGCACAGATCATTCGATCAATGACTACTGCTGCGACGGAGACGACACAGATACCCTGGCCTGCCAAGGAGAACCATCATCGTCCAGTTGATAGCGATTGACTCCTTGTGTCGGTCCTCCGTGCGCCGTCGAGTTCGGCGGCCACCGCGAATTCGCTAACGCCCGATCGAAAAGAGGAAAGAAGAGCGGAGAGACCACAATCGGCTGTCCCGTTCTCTTTTTTTACCTAACACGACGTCGGCGTCAGAGAGGCTGTGCCAGAGCCGTCGGCCCGCCCGCGCCGCCAGCTCCCTCCCCATCTCCTCCTTTCTTTCTAACTAGGTTTAGGGTTTTGTATCTAGGGTTAGGGTTTTGGAGTTGGGGGAAAGGAAGGAGAAGAAGAGGAGGAGAGGAGGGTGTTGCTAAACTAGAGTTAGGGTTTTGGATCTATGGGATTTTGGAGTTGGGGGAGAGGAGGGAAAAGAAAGGATCGGAGAAGGAGAAGACCAGAACGAGGGGAAGAGAAAAAATTTTGTTGAAGCGCGAGATTTTGTCAAAAAATGAGCTTAAAAAATATTACAAGTTTGCGACCGCTCTAAAATATTCATAACATTTTATTTTATAAACGTTATGAAAAGTCCAGAATTAGCCCAAACCGTCGTAGAAAAAATGTATTTCGAACTTTCATAATGCTTTTTTATCATCCGTCATAAAATCCACTTATCAAACGTCATTAATAGGTCTTTTTGTTGTAGTGTACATATGGGATATGTGGGAAAATCTTGGTATAGGTTGAATTAACTTGGGGTGGCAAGGCATTACCAAATTGACCATTTTGATTTAGATTAACTATGTTTGACCCATGATTGACTAATTAACAAGGATTGACCAATTGACTTGTATTGACCTAGAGCATGTCTAGAAGCATATAGATAGTGCATCTAAATACATTGTTTACTCTAGAACAATAAATAATCATGTATATCTTATATATAGGTTTGTGTGACACCTCCTTAGACATCGATCCTCATTCATTGCTCTGGATAACATGCGAGTACATCCTCTGATAGTTTTCATTTACTTGATGATTATTATGATTCAGCTTCTAGTATAGTTCTATTTGATTCTCTGACATAACACGAATTGATATTACTGGATCCATTGCATGCGTCACACATACCTTACTTGTCTGGCCTCTAATTTTGGAATCACTCACTGGAACCACCTACTGGAATCACATACTGGCATCACATTATTCTGGCTGGACTTGTATTCGATTTACGTATCGTGTTATGGATTCACTTGTACATGTTGGGCAGGGAAATACTCGAGTAGACATGTAAATATTCTCAATCATACTGGAACCATCCCTACTGAAAAGATAGCTGTCGCTACTTGGCCAAGCGTACGATGTACCGTATTCATTACTGGTCTAATCTAGAAAGATAGCCGCATATGCTTGCCAAGCGTGCGATGTGTCATATTTACCCCTAGCCGTTTACATGTCGAAAGAAGTATTTCAAAACATATTGATTAGTGTCTTGTACTGGACTCATACTGGAACCACACTTGATTCATATTATACTGTCTGGAATCACATCACATTGCTCTAGTTCAGATATTTCTATTTATAGTTTTCACTGCCATGCTCTCCTGTTTCACTGTATTTACTTTTTTGTCCTAAACCGTTGTTCTATTTCAATTCATGTCCCAAACTTTCCATGGTTCATCAAGTATTATTGTCTATAACTGCTTTATAGTCTTTGTCATTTATTTGGAATTGCTAGAGGAGATGTGCTCGTTCTAATCCTGACTGGATATATTTTTCAGGTGACTTCCCTGAGGATACGTGTCCTACCTTCTATGGATCCGAGGAGAGGATAGCTATCTTGGGTCCTGATTCTCAGGAGTGACCGAGAGACTAGATTAGTGGACTTGTTTTTAGATTTTTTGTTTCGAACTTGAATTGTAATAAGTGGAGAATTTGATATTGTATTTGAAATTTGTTTCAGATATTATTTTTGTTGTTTTTTGTTGAGTTTTATAGTTATTTAGACTTCTTGATATTTTATCGTGCTTTAGACTATGATTGAGTATTACCATATCTTTATACTTGTCATCCATTTGGAGTTGAGATCTATGACATGTACATTATATCATTGTGTGAGTTGATAGATAGCGACCTAGAATATCGTTCTACCGCCGATTCTGCGGCGTAGGCTGGGCGTTGTTACGCACTCGTGCCCCTATACCGGGTGTGGGTCGTGACAAATTTTTTTTATTATATAATAGATTTTTATATAATAGATTATAATTATGAATTATATCATTAGTTATATTTCAAATTAATCAAATATAAGTTAAGGACATTTTAGGAATCTTGAAAGTTTTACGGTGAAACCTTTCAAAATTTCTTATATATATATATATATATATATATATATATATATATATATATATATATATACATATATATATATATATATATATATAAAGAGTTCTTTAGGGTACCCTTGGCAATTGTAGGGGTAGCGTTTATGAGGTGGTTTTAGATTACCGTTTATTAACAATTATGAGCAGTCCGATTTTGGATGGTTTTTAAGTAGCGGCTTTTAAACCAGTCCAATCCATGCTTGGTAATTCACTAATGAGCGTTTTTTAAAAGTTTTTTACACGAATAAAATTAAATAGGGAACGGTATTAGTAGTTATAATTATATATTTCTGGTGAGAATATAAATAGAATAAAATAATAAAATCCCTCAAAATTTACCAATTTGGGGTGTTTATAAAGCCACCCGAAATTATATTACACCAATTTTGGGAGGTTTTTTGAGCCGATCAAAACTAGTGCCTCAAAAAAATTAACAAGCACATGTTTACATAAACGGTCGGTTCAAAAACACACATAAACCGGTGAAAACATCATTTCCAAGCATACCCTAATGGGGAAAAAACCACTAGACCTTTAATCCATACCCTTTTTATGTAGGAGATGCAAGTAAAAACTAATTTTGCAAAGTCGGTCACTATATTACGTTCTATAAAAACAAATTTTTAATTTTTTTGAGTATTTCACCCATATTTATGGTGCACCCCACTTAATTACCAGAATGTATGACCCCCACCCCCCCCCCCCCACTTTGACGAAAATCGTCCCACACTCACGGTCAACTCCTTTGACCGAACTTTTGTGACCAAAATACCCCCTCTATTATCTTTTTCTTCGCATCCCTCTCCCCGTCGCAACCGTCGATGCCCCCGTCGTGCCACCCCTCCCCCCGGCCGGAGCTCGATGGGCCTCTCATCGCCGCGCTGCCCCCTCCCCCGTCGCGCTGCCCTCTCCCAGTCGCATGCCGCTTTCCTGCGGACGAGCTCTTCTAGAATGAGAAGATACTCCTGCTTGGAGCTTGGGTTCTGGTGGGTTCCTCTCCACCTTGATCTCCAACTTTTATTACCAAAAAACAGTCAATTGGCGTCAAACAAATCTATTGTTAATTCGTCGCTAAATGAAATTAGCGACAGACTAGCGACGAATTTTTGGCCAAATGGTGCCGTCGGTGAAATACTCGTCGCTAAAAAAATCTGTCGCTAGATAGTCAAAGCTTCGACAAAAATGTGGCAGAAAAGAAACGGCTGCGTAGCGGCAACTTAGCAACGACTTAGCGATGGACTCGTTCGACGGATTAGCGACAAAATCCCGTCGAACATATTCGACGACTTAGCGACGGCTTACCGACGTACCCCCATCAAAATTTGCTTATCAGAAATTTTTTGATATGCTATAGCGACATTTTAGCAACGGATACATCCATCGCTATTCCGTCGCTACATGGATATATGTAAATTTTCAGAAGCTTAGCGACGGATTTTCCGTTGCTATTCTTTCAGTATGCCATCCCTAACTGGATAGATGTAAAATTTCAGAAGCTCGGCGACAGATTTTTCGTCGCTTCTCCATCGCTATCCGTCGCTAACTGGATATGTGTAAATTTTCAGAAGATTAGCGATGGAAAATCTCTTGCCTGTCCGTCACTGAGCGTCGCCATTCCGTCAGTAGTCCATCGCTAACTGGAAAAAAATTTCAAAATTTTTTTCTGAATTCACAGCACCCTATTACACAATTAATCATTAACAAAATCACACAATTAATCATTATCCAACAATCCACAAACAGAACAAAATATCCATAATCACAACAATCTACAAACATAAAAAATATCCATAATCCACAATAACTTAAAATTATCCAAATTATCCATAACCACAACAATCCAAAAATAGAACAAAGTATCCATAATAAATTAAAATTATCCAAATTTTGATACATTACAAATACAAAAAAACTAGGAAAGATCGGCTGGATAGTCTGATGGTGTAAACCCCCCTAAATTTTCACTATGATTTTAAAAATTTATCTATTTTGATACGGATTTATTTTCGTATCGTACGTCGAGTGCGAATGCGTAAAATACGTAAATTTGAAATATTTATTTATTCATATACAAAATAATTTATTATAGTTTTTAGAAACTGATATTTTGTTATTGGTATGAGCAAGTAATTTTCTATCAAAACGGCATACCACAATAATTACCAAAACCTTTATTTTTAGTTTTGAAAGGCTATTTTATTTATTTATTTTAGTTAGTAGTAATTTGGAAAACCATGAATTATGTAAATATTTTGTTTGCATACAAGGTACATGAAATTTACTCATGTATATATTGTTGATTTTCAAAATTAATTTATTATTATTTTATATTATTTATAAAAAGACATTTTTAAAATAGTTTGATTTAATGTTTGATTATTATGGCAATTTAAATTTGAGTTATCTTATCTCTATTTAAAATAGTTCTAAATTAAAGTTGTGATTTAAATTGGATTTGATTTGATTGGATTGGCTTTATATCTAATTAATTAAATGATGAATTATCTATTGGGGATTTAAATAAATCCCAATCCCTATCCAACTAGGAATTCCCACCTACTATAAAAGGAGAGGTACTCCTCCAGAAATTTTCCATCCACAGCAGATGTGCATCGTGTCTGTGACACATATTCTTATTCCAAGTTTACATTTACAAATCGTCATCACCGTGTCGGACACACCCGACAATACATCTCCTACTCCACTCTGCCATTCTTCCGACACCACCACCGTCGCCATCGCCACCACCATGACCACACCACCTCCACAGCCCCCAACTCCGGTCATCACCACCCTGGTCGACCGCGTGTCTGCCACGACAACCACCACAATCCCAAAGACCCCGACCACCATCGACACCACAACGAAAAAAAAGAAGAGAAGGTAGAACCCTTACCTCCGCCGCATCCGACCTCGTCGCCGCGATGGCGGCCGAATACATGCCGCCTCCGGGCCACCAACTCTCCGACTTCGCCACCGCAGATTCGGCGACGAACTGCTGGGTCGCAACATTGAACCCAGATCTGGGCTCCAAAACTGCCCAAACGCCTTAGTACGCCTCTTCGTCGAACCCCTCCACGTCTCCTCCCAGGACTCCGCAGCAGCCGAGCGCTCCATCTGTACCTCCGCGCCTTCAGCCGCGGGCGCCGCTGCACCGCCGCAGACCGGCGCCTCCGTGCAGTCAACGCCACCACCGTGCGACAGTCACCGCCTCCGGCGCTCCTCTCCGGTGGCCATCCACCGCGCGTTCCTCCTTAGCGCCACCTCTCTATCCTCTGCGACCACCGGCGAACCAACCACCGCCAGTCACCCGGTCCGTCGATTACACCTCCCTTCCGAGTCGCCTCCCGCAGTCGTACAGGCGGTCGCCCTCCGCCGAGACCCTGATCTGCCGGCGCTCTCCGTCCCCACAGCGCCACAGGCATCCCCCTTCCACGTCGCTCTACGCCCAGAGTCGCCGCAGCCTCGCGGAACCCGGCCGCGCCCTCTAGTAAGCAACCGCCCTCTCCATCTCTTCCTCATTTTTTCTCTCTCTCTCACACATGTCAATTGGAGGGAAAGAGTAACAATAGATGTATTATGGTAATTGTTATTATTAATATATATTATTATTATTATTATATTATTATTATTACTAGTCTTATTATGGGAAAGGGATAAGTCAGTTTGGTTTTATTATTATTATTATTATTATTATTATTATTATTATTATATTAGAATTATTATATAATACTGTATATATTAATGTCAGTATTATTATTATTATTATTATCAAGGTGTCATTCTTATTACTTGGTATTATTATTATTATTATTATTATTATTATCATTTATTTAAATGGTGTCATTATTTTATTAATTACGTATTAGTTTGTTGTTTTGTTAAAAATTATTATTTACATTATTATTAATATTATTTTCTAGCAAATTTTTAAGATAGTTTTTAAACCCTAAAATATTTCTCTAGATTTTTATTTATCCACTTGTAATATTTTGACTAACAAAATTTAGATTTTTGTCAAACATCCTGCATTTACAAACTTAGCGCTTTCTGTTCAAACAAATTTTTCCTAAAAGCATTTTATTAATATAAAATTTTTACCTAAATCCTATTTTTGACAAACTTAGAGTTTTCCACAAAAATGATTTTTAGAATTCCAAGTATCTACCAAAATTAGTTTTTTTTCTAAAATCTAGTTTTCAAGTATTGAAAGTACCTTCTAAAACATAACATGCATAATTCTTTCCACAAATATCTTCTTCAATTACCACCACTGATCATGACTGATCGTGTGTCCTACTTCCTCGTGATTCGGACTCTTACACATCAACCACGGCTATTGGATAAAGCATGACTTGTCAGATCATTGCACCACCCCAGGCGACATACCAGGCAAGATACCTTGCCATTATACTGTTTATTTTTAGTTGCATTTTATTTACATATCACTGTTTATTTATTTTTAGTTCTTGATTACTGCCTGCTCAGTGATATTAGTTGTACCTTGTTATTTATCCTTTGATTGCATATGGACTTAGAGTTAAGGGACTACCACTAGCTTAGTGCATTGCATAAACTTTTGACACTGTTGTGCCACGAGATGTGTGAGTTATGAGTAGCATATAGTCTACGGACTTGCGTGTTGGCTGATAACTGATGCGTGCAGGACGTGCGTTAGGTCTAACTGTCAATAGTTGTATGTTAGAAGACTTTACGGTTAGTAGTGTTACATGGTCATGGATGCAACATGATATGTACATTAGGTGGGAAGAACATTTTCTTGTCGTATGGGCTTCGATTGAACTTCCCTTGTAACCCGGAAGCTCCACTGGAGATACGAGTATGAGCCTCTCAGGTTGGCCACTGTTGTTTTTGAACGTCATGCGCTTAGGTCACTGGTGCCCAAGTAGGGACTATACTATATCCCATTTACAGCCAGGGCTCATGTGACGAAAGGTTTGTTCTCAACTGCATGGCCATTTTAGCAGGGTTAGGTTACCTCACTTATGTCTTGTCACTTTATTTGATTGTAGCATATTTTATATTCAGTATTTACATGGCATGTTTATTGTATCTTGTTACGTCCCTCTGAGGACCTGGTTATCTCGCCATGTGTGTGTTCTTATCTTTCGCAGGTATTCTAGCCGTGGCCATGATCGTCACTATCTCTTCGAGGATGATTGCTTTGATCGTCTTCGCTTCGCCCGTCAAACTCATTTTATTTTCCATGTACTTTTCCTTACTTGTTGGTAGTAGATTTGTCTCCGCCCAAAGATTGTATACATGACAAATTCAAAGTTGCTTTTATATCATTATTTATCTTTGTGGATGAGATTTAGTACCTTGGTTACTGTATTTTACAGCTTATGTATATATATACGAGGGTCCATATACTTCGTACGTATACAGCTGGCATGATTACGTTCTAGTCTTACGTATTTTGGGACTGGAGCGTTACATATTTTTGTGGTGGCCCATGCAGGTCTAGTTTGCCGTTTCGGTTATATGACTGAACCGAACGGGCCTGCAATATAGGAATAGAATTTAGAATCTCATCCACCTACTTGACATCCTTTCTTGACTTCAAATTCCGAACTCTCGTTCGACCTCCTTGAATTGCAACTTGCTTAACTCCTCCTACAGTAAATTCTTAGTTTCGTGTTTAGTAAAGATGACTACACTAGTATATGCCCATAGGTTAAACACATGGCTAGATAGATTGTATTGGCAATTAATATGCATTGAGAATTTTGTTTGAGTTATAAAGGCATTTATTTTCCTAGAATATGATTTTAAGGATTAGTTAATTTCAAGTTGGGTAATAGCGTATTACCGCCTCCAAAGGATAGTTGGAATTTTATTTTGCTATTACATGGTGGTATACACAAGAGAATAGCTAGATCGAGAAAACAAATTTATGATTTATGATTTTTGGAAATTGAGAAATAGTTTATGATTTAATGGGATATGAAACTGATTTGGAAAACATCTTTAAATTGTGACACATGATTTACGATTAAGTTCAAGTTTGGATTGAATATGTCAAAGTTTATCTCGAATTTATTAAAGTGTTTTAAATTATAAGTTACGATTTTGTAAACGACGAGAGAATATGAAGGGTTTATGATTTACGGTTTATTAGAGAGCTTGAGGTTTTAAATTGATTCTACGATTTACGAATTATAAGTATTTAATTTTGAGCTTGAAGAGATAATGGTTAAAAATTTGTTTAAAATATTTTTGGAAGATATGAAATCGACTTTGAAGGAAAAATTTAAATATTTAAAATTTGCTCATATGATCTATGATATATAAAGTTATTTAGATTTCGAGTTTAAAGCCTTGATTATGGATATTTAAGTTTTGGAGAAAAAAAAAGGAGAATTACTTTTGAAGAGTAGTTGTGACTTATTGGAAGCTAGATATACACATTTGAAGGGTATAGAATTAAAATTCGGGAGTTATTTAAACGTTCCATTTTGTAGTATGAATTTCGACGGATAAACTTATTAAATGTTGAGTTTAAGATTTGGAAAAAAAGGGTCATTATTCAAGTTACGATATACAAGTGTTGTTTCAAGATTGACTAGGAATTTAAAAAAATTGTGATTAAAGTTGACAGTCAAAGATAATTGAAATTTTGGCGAAGTATCTTAGAAATTTTATTGAGAAACTTTCAAGGAACTTGAAATTTTAGATTAGATCATATATTGGTAGAAGACCAAGAAGCAAGTAAGGTCACCCTAGTAAGATAGAAGTATCCCACATTAGATTGCCATGCCACCTATGACTATGATATTGCATATACACAAGTATAGTTAGTCATCGACCAAACCGATAAACATATCTTTGACTTACTCGACCTTCCCTCAAATCTAGATCATTATTTGTGACCATCTAATTGTTTGAAACTTAGAAATGGTTAGAGTCGTTCCCTTGACCATACCCTTATCTATGAGACTATTTTCTCTCTAGAAACTGCGCCTCTAACTTATCTTAACTTGATCGACGAGATTTCCTAATTATCTTTATTCGTACTTTAACCTTCATTTTTGTGCATTAATTAGTGCCTTATGAGAACCCACTTTCTATTTTTGATCATTTGGCGTTCCCTATCGGGACTTTGATATTTGAAGCACAACACTAGACTTCTCCTTCCAACAAATTTCACATACAAGACCTAGATGAGCTCACCTTCATATAGGTATATCATGTTCTACTAAAACACGTCCCCTTGTCCTCTATTTTTATGGTACGACTTTCAGGCCATACAGACTCAACCATAAACCTTACCATCGTACCAATATGGACTCCACCTCGATTCAAATTTTTTTCAACCTAATATGTGATGGTGATCTATTAAAATGCTTAACTTTGCGTTTATCTGGCCTGCTTAACCTTGTCATTTATTTTCATGTATTATCTTGATTTACTTAGACCCATAACACCTTTTACTCTTCATGCAATATTAGCAACACTTACTTGTTGGCACATTTTATTTTGATATATTAACAGCATCTTCGTAGTTTAGTTTTCTGTGTCTTCAGATTCATATCTTCTTAGAAGCTCTACTACATAAAGTCTTTCCGTTCAAGTTCTACCATACTTTGCATCAAAGACTGAAGCAGATACCGGCGCTCCTTGCATAAGACGGCTTCCTCTTGCTTAGAGTCTTCGTGTTTATACAAAGTCTAGGTATATCTGTAAACACTTAAGGACGAATGACAAGTAAAAGCACAAGTCAAAAATCAATTACTTACAGAACGACATACCGGCGGCATGCTCCGGCATACCGGCGGTATACCGTTTTTATCGTCCACAAAGTTGTTGTGAAAAATTGTCGGCATACCGACGGTATGCTCCGACATACCGGCGGTATACCGTTTTTATCACCCATAAACTTGCTGTAAAAAATTGTCGGCATACCGACGACATGTTCCGACATACCGGCGGTATACCGTTTTGTGGACCACAAAACGTTCTGTGATAAAATGTCGGCATACCGACGGTATGCTCCGGTATACCGGCGGTATACCGTTTTGTTTGCCTGAAAACGTTCTGTGACAAAACGTCCGTATACCGACGGTATGCCGCGGCATACCGACGGTATGCCGGGTTTCATAAATTTGATTTTTGAATTGCTCTGACTAGCATTAATGGCCGCATTTAATGCTCTCAAACGGTCATTAATATGACCGTTACTATTTGACCGGTATACCGACGGTATGCCGTTGCATACCGACGGTATGCCGGTCTGCCTGTATCCAGAGCATTAAATGCCACCCACTCTTGGTTTCTCTATAAATGAAAGCACTCTCTCTCATGAGGCTTTCACCAACTCTTGCCATAAATTTTTAAAACAACCAAGAGCTCCACCATTAATACTCTACCAAGCTTTAAATTGTTATCCTCTCCCAAAGTGCTAGAGTATTTGAGAGTTGTAATTTTCGATCTTCACGTGTTAGAAGATAAACAAGTTCTCTTCTCATTTGTTTGAAGTTGGCGAGCCTTCGTAAGAAAACTCGTGTGTTGAAGTTGGCGAGTCTTCGGATCCAAACTCATGTTGAAGTTGGCGAGTTCTTCGGATCCAAACTCGTGTGTACTATTTGATTAAATAGTGGATTTAAGCCGGAGAGAGTTCCGGGACTGGATTACCTCAAGCGAGGATACCAGGATACATCTTGTGTTTGATCTTCTCACTCTTTACTTTTATTTGTCATATATCTCTTCTGTTGCTCTAGTTATTTTTTATAACCCTATTCACCCCCCTCTAGGGTTCTACAATTGGTATCAGAGCTTTGTTCTCTTGATTTGGATTTACACCCTTTGAGTGATTCATGGCCTCTAACCCTAGTATCAACACCTTCCACAATGAAGGACACTCCACAAATAGGCCTCCCCTATTTGATGGAACCAACTATAACTACTAGAAGATTAGGATGAGCATTTATCTGAAGTCCATAGATTTCGATTTATGGGATTGTGTGATAAATGGTCTTCCTACTCCTTCCAGAGTTATTGAGGATATTGCTTCTGATACCCTTAGGACACACTTACTGAAAACACCAAGAAGCTTGCGAGTCGAGATGCCAAGGCAATGAACGCTCTTTATTGTGCTCTCGACAGTAGTGAATTCAACCGAATCTCTACTTGCAAGACTTCCAATGAGATTTGGAAGTTACTTGAAGTCACACACGAGGGTACTTCACAAGTGAAGGAATCCAAGATTAGTAGACTCACGCAAGAATATGAGTCCTTTAAGATGAAGCATGATGAATCTATTACTTGCATGTTTACTCATTTTGGTGATATTATTAATCCTCTCTCTTCTCTTGGTAAGGAATATCCTGCTCATGAAAAGATCAGAAAAATTCTTAGAGGATTGACAAAAGTTTGGAGTCCGAAAGCTACCGCAATTGTTGAGGGGAACGACCTAACAGTCATGAACCTTGAGACCCTCATGGGTAAGCTAATGACTCATGAACTTGATATGAAGGATCAAGAGGAATCCTCCATACAAGAGAAGGAGAAGGAGAAGACCAAAGAGAAGGAGAAATCTCTTGCTCTCAAAGCTACAAAGTCCTACTCCAAGGATAGCTCCGACGACAATGAGTCGGACGACGATAAAGAAATAGCTCTCACAGCTAAGCACTTCTGAAAGTTCCTCAAATTTAACAAGGCCAACCGCTTCAGACGAGACAATGAGGAAGATCCGACGTGTTATCAATGCAGAAGACCCGGACACATCAAGAGGGACTGTCCGATGATAAAAAAAGACTCAAGCAAGTACGAGAAGCCTAGCAAAGGAAGCTCGTCCTCCAGGAAATTCGCCAACACAAGCATTTGGTGTGAGAGTGATGCAAGCGACTCCGACAACGACAAAGAGTGCAAACACAATGCCAACGTTTGTCTCATGGCAACCGATGAGTTACTTGATGATCTCTCCTTAAATACACTTACTTATGATGATTTGGAGAAAGCTATTCTTGAATTGCATGAAGAGCACAAAGGTGTTAGAAATAAATATAAGAAATCTCTTAAAGAGGTTGATGCTCTTCAACTTGAAGTACAAAGACTCTCAAACATCATTATTGATGTAAAGGAAAAATCTCCTGCTTCTGACACGAATAAGATAGAGTCTTTGCGACTCAAGTTTCAAGAATCTCTTGACACCATCAAGAAAAAGGACGATGAGATTCAATCCATGAGAAGAGCTTATGAATTTGCTATGCATAAAGTTTAAGATGCTAATAGGAGAGAATATGATACTTCTATTAAGTATAATGATCTTCTTGTACAGAGTAAGAAATTAGGCAATAAGAACACTACTCACATGCATACTCCAAGACACCTCTACACTCATCACAATGCTAGGCATACTTCTTACATGAACACTACGCACAAATCCTTTTCTAACACAAGGAAACGACCATTTGTTAAGAAAAACACTTCACATCATGCTTTTTATTATCATCATCACAATACTAATGTTAGAGCTCCTCGCACTAGAGATTCACATATGCATGATTCTCACATATCTTCTTCTAAATCCTCTATGATTTGCAATTACTGTGGCTTGCTTGGACATACGACCAATTATTGTCATACAAGGAAACTTGTTGATAAGAAAGTTTTTATGTGGGTTCCTAAGACTAACACTCAAGGACCCATAAGATCATGGGTAACAAAATGTTCATCTTCAACTTATGTTGTAGGTGAAGAGTCCTTCTCATGCTAGAAGCAAGTGGATTCTCGATAGCGGTTGTTCATGGCACATGACCGGGGATGCTTCATTATTTACAACGCTATCGATGAAGAAGGAATGACACGTCTCTTTTGGTAACAATCTTAAAGGTCACATTATAGGAAATGGTAATATAGGTTCCCCTCCTTATCCTTGTATTAAGAATGTGTGTCTTGTTACTAATCTTAAACACAATCTTCTTAGTATTGGTCATCTTACCGATAATGGTTATGATATCAAGTTTGTTAAGCTCAAATGCTTCATTATCGATAACTCTAGTGGATCTATTGTTTATGAAGGCATTAGAGAAAATAATATCTATGTTTTATATCTTGTTGAAGACACTAACAATGACAGGTGCTTAGTTTCTAAGAACGATGAGAGTTGGCTTTGGCACATGAGGCTCGGACACGCCAACATGGATACCATCTCTCGTCTTGCTACCAAGAAGCTCGTAAGAGGACTCCCAAGTATCCCGTTCAAAAAGGATATGGTGTGTGAAGAATGTGAGAAGAGTAAGTTAACAAAGTCATCCTTCAAATCAATCAACTCTGTGAGTACTTCTAGACCTCTTCAACTTATTCATATGGATCTTTTTGGTCCTAGTAGAGTTGCTAGCCTTGGAGGCAAGCTTTATGCTTTTGTTTTGGTTGATGATTTTTTGAGATTTACTTAGGTTATTTTTCTTGCTTGCAGAAGTGATACTTTTCATAAATTTGTTGCGTTTTGTAAACGTGTTTAAAATGAGAAAGGTTTTTCTATTAACAAGATTAGAAGTGATCATGGAGGAGAATTTGACAATGCCGATTTCAAAAGATTTTGTGAAAAGAATGGTTTTGGACATGATTTTGCTTGTCCACGAACTCCTCAACAAAATGGTGTTATGGAGAGAAAGAATAGAACCCTTGGCGATATGGCCCGGGTTATGTTAAACCAATATAAGCTTCCCCCAATATTTTTGGGCGGAAGCCATTAATACAGCATGTCATGTTATAAATAGGGTCTTGATTAGACCTATTTCTAAGAAGACTCCTTATGAGCTTTGGTTTGACAAAATTCCCTCTATTGAATATTTTAAAGTTTTTGGTTGTAATTGTTTTATTTTGAATACCAAGGATAACCTAGACAAGTTTGAAGAAAAAGCCTATGAAGGAATATTCCTTGGATACTCTACTTATAGTAAAGGTTTTCGTGTTTTTAATAAAAGAAGTCTTGTTGTCGAAGAGTCAATCAATGTCTTTTTTAATGAACTTAACTCTTCTATATTCTCCTCTTCCGAGGATATTGATGACATCTCGTTTGGGTTGGAAAACTCCTCTATTGAAGATCATCCTTCGTCATTTAATAATAAAGTTGTGACTCCAACAAAAGAGTCTCCTCCTCTCGAGCCTCCTCAAAAGGATCTCCCAAAAGAATGGAGATTTGTCACCAATCATCCTAAGAAACTTATCATTGGGGATCCTTCCTCCAGTATTAGCACTAGATCCTCCACTCGTGATCTTTGTGCAAACGTGGCTTTTATCTCTTAAATAGAGCCTAAAAATATTAATGATACTTTCTTGATGAAATTTGGATGATAGCAATGCAAGAGGAGTTAAATCAATTTGAGCGAAACAAGGTTTGGGAACTTATCCCAAAACCTAGCAATCACCCCATCATTGGAACAAAATGGGTGTCTCGCAACAAACTTAATGAAGATGGGTTAGTGACTCGTAACAAGGCCCAATTGGTTGCTCAAGGCTATAACCAAGAGGAAGGCATTGACTACGACGAAACCTATGCTCCGGTTGCATGTCTTGAATCTATTCGTATGCTTTGTGCTTTTGCTTGTTTTAATGACTTTAAGCTCTTTCAAATGGATGTTAAGAGTGCTTTTCTGAATGGTATTATTAAAGAGAAAGTTTATGTTAAACAACCTCCCGGCTTTGAAGATTTTCTATTTCCTAATCACGTGTTCAAACTCCACAAAGCCCTTTATGGCCTCAAACAAGCTCCCCGTGCTTGGTATGAGCGCCTTAGCTCCTTTCTTGTTTCACACAATTTTTCAAAGAGGAAAGTCGACACAAGACACTTTATCAAATCCCATAATGGCACTCTCTTATTGGTTCAAATTTATGTCGATGACATTATTTTTGGTTCTACTAACAACACACTTTGTGTAGAATTTGCTAAAGTTATGCAGGAAGAATTTGAAATGAGTATGATGGGTGAGCTATCATTCTTTTTGGGATTATAAATCAAACAAGGACCCAAAGGGACCTTCATCAATCAAGCAAAATATACAAAGGATCTCCTCAAGCGTTTCGAACTTGACTCATCCAAATCAATGAGGACTCCTATGACAACAACGACAAAGCTTGACCATGATGAAGATGGCACATCGGTTGACATTCGTAAGTATCGAGGTATGATTGGTAGTCTACTTTATCTCACTGCTAGCCGTCCTGATATTATGTTTAGTGTATGTCGTTGTGCACGTTATCAAGCAAATCCAAAGGAATCGCACTTATGTGCCGTAAAGCGTATTTTTCGATATCTCAAAGGTACCGTGAACATGGGCCTTTGGTATCCGAAATCTTCATCCTTTGAGCTTCACGCGGCTTCTCGGAAGCAGATTTTGCCAAATGCAAGATTGACCGAAAAAGCACTAGCGGCACATGCCAATTCTTTGGAAAATCCTTGGTATCGTGGTTTAGTAAGAAACAAAATTCTTTGCTCTTTCAACCACTGAGGCCGAATATATTGTGGCCGGTTGCTGTTGTGCACAAATTCTTTGGATGTCACAAACACTTATAGATTATGGCATTTCTCATACTTGCACCCCTATTAAATGTGATAACACTAGCTCGATCAATCTCACGAAAAACCCGATTTGTCATTCACGCACGAAGCATATTGAAATTAGACACCATTTTCTTCGTGACCATTAACAAAAGAAGAATATTCGTCTTGAATTTATTGACACTACTTATCAGTTAGCCGATATTTTTACCAAACCGCTCCCGGAAGATTGCTTCACATTCCTTTGCCGAGAATTAGGCATTTTATCTTTTGACCCATGATTCTTCTTGGCCGGCACACCGACGGTATACGACGGTATACCGACGGCATACCATTTTTGATTCAAAATTAGGTTCTGTCTCAAAACTCGGCATACCGTCGGCATACGTCGGCATACCGACGGTATGCCGGTTCGCGGCGGACAACTTTTCAAATCCAAATTCGGGCCCACCTTTCCTCTTTTCTCTCCGTATTCTTTTCAACCCTCATTTAATTCTTTCATATCCATCACATCCCTATTAATTACCCCTCTCATCTTTCCAATTCATTACTTACCATCACATTAACTACCTATCTCTTCATATCCCCCATTACTCCTCTTTTCACTCCCTTATCATCATTTCCAACCCACTTCTCTCTATAACTGTTCCCCAACCCACCCCTTCCATTCCCAACTCCAATCGTTCATCTCCCTCCTTCTCTAATAAAACCTTATTTTTTTACTTCTTCTTCCTACACATCTCATCCTCACCTCAAACCCTAACCTCCTCCTCCAACTTTCCTTCATGGCCAATCCGAAGCGTCTCCGCTCCTCCTCCACCTTCTTCAATCCCTTCACTCCGGTGGCTCTCCCTCACGGGTATGATCAGCGGGTCTTTTCCTCCTCCTTGGCGGCCGAGACTTGGTTTTAATACTTCGTCCACCATAATGTCTTCAAGGGTCGAGCAATCAATTGGAATCTCTTCTCCGGCCATATCTCTCTATTCGACAAGGCCGAACTATCTTGCCTCCTTCGGCGTCAGATACCCGTCTACCCCACCTCGTCCATTTCTTCTACTGCAACTTGGTCCTGGACGACGAGATGGCGCCATACAGTCGATGGTCAACGATCGTCATTTTCGTCTTACGTCTCGGGACATCGGCAACATCCTCGGCATCCCGGACAGAGGAGATGCTCTGTCATCCTTGGCTGCTCTTCACTCGTCGGTGGCGTCCCCCTTCGACGAGTTCTACCATATCATTTGCAAGGGCCCCAAACCTTCTGCTACCCCGGCCCTTTTTGCACAGCTGGAGCCGTTTAACTACGAGCTCCATAGGATTATGTGCCACACACTTTATCCAAAGGGCGGCAACTATGATGCCATTACTGGCGACGCCTTGGTGTGCATGTACTACCTCTATGCAAGAAAGTCTTTCTCCTTTCCCAAGACTCTTCTTCATGCCTTCAAAGGCGTCATGCCAACGGGTAAGCAGAACCTTTATTACGTCTCCTTCATCACTCTCCTTCTGGAAGCCAAGCAAGTCGATCTCTCCCTTTGCTCCTCGGACGATGTCCCTTCCTACCTCGCTGTTTTCCGCTCCGCTAGTGGTGCCTCCACTTCGCGTGCTTCTTCTTCCCAAGAGCCGTCAGCTTCCACTCCTACTGCTCCCACATCTACTCTTCCTGCCTCCGGCCGCTATATGCCACTGACTCAGCAACATAACGACATACGTATGGCGCAGGCAGAGGAACAGATGAGGGCTCACACTCGTGGCCTTGCCACTCTGATTCAGTCCCGCTTCCATGACCAAGTATATTTTATTCAGTGCACTATTCCGGACAGGACATATTTCTGGATCTGAATCTTCAAGATCTAATGTACCAGGCCTCGCGCTTTTCCGATCCCAATGCCTATGGGTTCATGTACTCGGACGGCATTGATCCTTATGGCTCTTTTCACCAGGCTCAGGATGGTGGGGACGATCCGGTGGACGATTAGGTGTGGCTTCCTTTAATGATGGTGTCGAATAATGAGTGCCTTAGTTTTGTGTGTTTGTTGTTATTCTGCCTTTTGCGGTCCTTCGGGGACCTATGTTTGGTTGGATCTAGTAGTTTGCAGTCCTACGGGGACTTGGTATTTATCTTTCTTTTGTTGGTAAACTCTCGTAGAGGAGAGTCTTTTAAATTGTCTTATGTAGTATGAGTGTCTTGCATGTATTAATCTTTAACTTCCATATATCAATACATGCTTTTTATTCTATGCTATTGTCCTTATTATTGCTATCTTTTATTTCTGTTTTTTCTCCATCTTTGACTAAGTGACAAAGTGGGAGAAAACGTATCGAGGGGAAGTTGCCTACCTACGGGGGAGTTACTCCCTGAAGATGCTATCTCTCTATTTTGTCAATTATCAAAATGGGAGAGATTGTTGGCATATTTTATTTTGATATATTAACAACATCTTAGTAGTTTAGTTTTTCTGTGTCTTCAGATTCATATCTTCTCAGAAGCTCTACTACATAAAGTCTTTCCGTTCAAGTGCTACCATTCTTTGCATCGAAGACTGAAGCAGATACCGGCGCTCCTTGCATAAGATGGCTTCCTCCTGCTTAGAGTCTTTGTGCCTGTACAAAGTCTAGGTACATCTGTAAACACTTAAGGACGGATGACAAGTAAAAGCACAAGTCAAAAATCAATTACTTACAGAACGGCATACCGGCGGCATGCTCCGGCATACCGGCGGTATACCGTTTTTATCGTCCATAAAGTTGCTGTGATAAATAGTCGGCATACCGACGGTATGCTCCGGCATACCGACGGTATGCTCCGGCATACCGGCGGTATACCATTTTTATCGTCCACAAAGTTGCTGTGATAAATAGTCGGCATACCGACGGTATGCTCCGACATACCGGCGGTATACCGTTTTTATCACCCATAAACTTGCTGTGAAAAATTGTCGGCATACCGACGGTATACCATTTTGTGGACCATAAAACGTTCTGTGATAAAACATCGGCATACCGACGGTATGCTCCGGCATACCGACGGTATACCGTTTTGTTTGCCTGAAAACATTCTGTGACAAAACGTTGGTATACCGACGGTATGCCGCGGCATACCGACGGTATACCGGGTTTCATAAATTTGATTTTTGAATTGCTCTAACTAGCATTAATGGCCGCATTTAATGCTCTCAAACGGTCATTAATATGAGCGTTACTATTTGACCGGTATACCGACAGTATGCCGCTGCATACCGACGACAAGCCGGTTTGTCTGTATCCAGAGCATTAAATGCCACCCACTCTTGGTTTCTCTATAAATAAAAGCTTTCTCTCTCATGAGACTTTCACCAACTCTTGCCATAAATTTTCCAAACAACCAAGAGCTCCACCATTGATACTCTACCAAGCTTTTAATTGTCATCCTCTCCCAAAGTGCTAGAGTATTTAAGATTTATAATTTTTGATCTTTACGTGTTAGAAGATCAACAAGTTCTCTTCTTATTTGTTTGAAGTTGGCGAGCCTTCGTAAGAAAACTCGTGTGTTGAAGTTGGCGAGTCTTCGGATCCAAACTCGTGTTGAAGTTGGCGAGTTCTTCGGATCCAAACTCGTGTGTACTATTTGATTAAATAGTAGATTTAAGCCAGAGAAAGTTCCGGGACTGGATTGCCTCAAGCGAGGATACCAGGATACATCTTGTGTTTGATCTCCTCACTCTTTACTTTTATTTGTCATATATTGCTTCTGTTGCTCTAGTTATTTTTTATAACCCAATTCACCCCCCTCTAGGGTTCTACATTACTTTTCCCCCTTCCAATTAAATTGCTTACTTATATTTCACTACGATTCCTTGATAGTTTATGCAACCTTGTTCCTTGTTTGATACCCTTATGCGAAATAAAATTTGATCATAACAATCTTGAGTTAATAGAAGCTAGATTGGAGAACCCCACAACATGGATAAATAAGGTAGTTGGGTAAGGTAACTACGAGATTATGAGCTCTAGGTGGGACATAAATGAAAATGTGCAATAAATCCGAATCAATGAAGTAAGTAATGATATATTATGTTTTGATGAAACACTCAAGAGTAAATAGACTTCTCGTGTATCACAATTTGTTTCGAGGTAACAAAATATTGAGTGAAGAATTTTTAAGGTTTTGATGGTAAGAATTAAATTTAGATTAAATTGATGAATGCAAATTCTTGACAGAGACAATGTGGACTTGCCTCCGATAAAATATAGTGTTATGATGATATTAGCTTCCAAGGATGACCAATTGTTGAAGAAATAAACATTTACATTTTTGATTAAGTTCTAAGATGATTATGAATATGAAGTCAAGATGAGTTTCATTTCTACCTTCAAGAAACTGAGATTTTTTTGAATTCAAATTTTTGAGAGAGACTAATAAATATTTTAGGAAGTTTTCAATTATGATCATAGAAGATTGAAGGTATACTGTTAGTTTTCGAGATTTATCGAACATTAACGATGGACTTTATCTTGGTACCTAAGGATGCATTGTATATTAACCAACAAATACAAATCGTAGTAAGGGGTTTTAACTTTTACTTGGGCCAATTGGTTGAAGATTTTGGAATTTTAATTTTAGAGGAAAATTTTAACTTGGGAAGATATATATAATTGAGCTAGTATAATGGAGATTATGGACTTCAAATTTTGAGACTATTTGAAATTCTATGACGAGATAGAGGAAGTTAGAGTACATTTATAATCGAAATTGTTTTGTCAAATTTTTAAGGGAACGTGATACGAAGGTATTTTTGAAAAGAACGATTTATGATAAGAGAGATTACATGAATATTGATGATATCAAAGGAATAAGGAGTTTATTACCTACTTATGAGGTTGCCTTTTTTTAAGGTTAATATTAGGGTTGATCAAGCTTAGTCATTGATTGGTTGTCATATACATGATCGTAATCTAAATTGAAACCATCGAAATTTTATGTTCTAGTAGCTCAAATGACATATTGCCATTGAATTGTCGCTCGCCTCATCGTCGAATATTTTGTTTGCATTCTCGTCCCAAGAAGATCTCGTAAATCTATTCGAATAAACTCCTTTCATCCCCTTTGCCCTACCTACCCTAAATTTTCCTAAATTTTGAGGACGAAATTCTTTTAAGTTGGGTAGGATGTAAACCCTCCTAAATTTTTACTATGATTTTAAAAATTTATCTATTTTGATATGGATTTATTTTTGTATCGTACGTCGAGTGCGAATGCGTAAAATACGTAAATTTGAAATATTAATTTATTCATATACAAAATAATTTATTATAGTTTTTAGAAACCGATATTTTGTTATTGGTATGAGCAAGTAATTTTCTATCAAAACGGCATACCACGATAATTACCAAAACCTTTATTTTTACTTTTGAAAGACTATTTTATTTATTTATTTTTAGTTAGTAGTAATTTAGAAAAACTATGAATTATGTAAAATATTTTGTTTGCATACAAGGTACATGAAATTTGTTCATGTATATATTGTTGATTTTCGAAATTAATTTATTATTATTTTATATTATTTATAAAAAGACATTTTTAACATATTTTCACTACTACAAAAATCGTTAACAATGACACTTTATAGATGACACTCATCCCAAAATGTCATTAATGATATATTTAATGTCGGCTCATTAGATGATCATCATTAATAACTTTATCAATGACATGAAAAATAATAAGGTCATAATAGGTACTATAAGATGACAACTAAAAAGATAAGGGTCGTGAAAAAAAATTATTGATGTCATCTTTTGTGTATGAATTTTTTTTTTTAATTTCAAAACATAATAATATCATAAAAACTTTATCAATGACATTAAAAAAATAATGTCATAATAAGTACCATTCCATGTAGTTGAAGTCTCATTTGCGGCAGGCACGCATTATTTGTACGCTGTAATTGTTTTTATCTGAAAACTTTTTTAATCAATGTTTTCCCTCTTATGTTTTCATTCAAGTTTTTATTTCCCTCCTAAGAATTTGAACTGTATGCACTTATTATACATTATAGAGGAAGATAGAGAATTGACTCGTTACTCTGATCCCATAAGGGAAAGGGGCTTCTTTTCGTTAGGAGGAGTAGCTTGCCACCGATGGCGTACGGATTCGACGCTGGGCAGAGGGTTCTTGACTGGGCTCCCATGGCACGGAGGCATGAACAGGAAGAGGGGGCGGATCCGGGTATCGCTGGCAAGCCTGATGGCTCGAAAGTAGTGGATGAGGGGACCACGGCTCCAGCGTTCTCGTAGGTGACAGTCAGACGGTCCGCAGTAGAGGTATCAACGGCGACAAGATGCTTCTCTAGTGGATGATCCGAGTACTGAAAGCCCGCGATAGCGTCGGCTACGAGCTCTGGCGATGGAGTGCAGTGGCTGAGGCGATTGTAATCGTGATCACTCTGGACCTCCCGACGGTGGCAACGACGGTCGCTGGTGATCCGGTGCAGCTTTGGCGCTTATCGAGCAGTACTCGGCTATCAGTGGTGTCGATACTGATGTGGCGTTACACGAGTGGAAGAATCGGTTGGCCGACAATTCACGTTACCAGGGACATCCGCAAGGGGGTCACCAAGGTCGGGGACCTCAGGTTCAGGGTGCTCGACTCGGCTGGGCTCGAGGGGGATGCCGCCTCTGACACCATCCTTAGCCTCACCACCGCGATGACCTGGAATGTCCTCGCCAGGTCCAAGTTTGCCATCTTCTTGATCGATGTCAGGTTCGTTTCTCGGAATTTTGGAGGAAAATTTTGCTAGCTTGATATATTAAAATGTTGAGAACCAAACTATGAGTCAGGAAATCTATAAAGTAGAGTGAAATGTTCGTGTTGGTGCCTTGTTTGTGCCTGTGCAGAGCAGTGAAAGAACTCACTTGCAAAAAATGGTTCTTTTTATGCCCACCTAGTGTTTGACAAAATACTCCAGTAGATTTTGTCAATCACTTGGTGAAGTATACTTGGTAAGCATTGGATGTATGTTTTTTCCTTACTAGATATGGCGTGCTTATGGTTTTTCATTGCATGAATCACAATGGTTGTCATTCTTTGACCATGCAAGAGGATTTTAAGAACAAAGTTTTCTTGGAAAGAGTTTTAAAGTGTGGCAAGCTGGTGTTTTAGGGCTTTGCAAGTTCTAACTAATCAAGTCCGACCTATATATGATTTAATATCAATTCTTGTATCCTGGTTCCGTTTGAAGTACCCAAACATTGTCTTTTGAGCTTTCTATTTTGTTTAGAGCCTTTGAACACTTAATAAAGGTAGTAAAATTGCTATTTGATAAAATTAGTTTAAGTTGTGCTAGGTCAGATTTCCTATTTGGGCTGGGTTTGGGATTGCTTTTCTTGTTTGCTTCTGCTTGGTTTTTTAAAAAGAAGCTCTCTTTGGTAACAGTAGCTAATCAAAAAAATTCTGAAACCAGTTTAATTTTGGGCCAGCTTTTGACGTCAGGTGGAAGGCTGCCATCAGAAGCTGCTTCTGTTGCAGCTTTTTGAAAAAGCAGAATCAAGCCCAAACCAGGCCTTGGTATGTAAGTACCTTTCAATATTAAATAGTGTGTCTATGACGTACAATGTTTACTTAAACAGGATATAAGAATAACCTCAGAGAAGGAGATGTTAACTAGCATTTATAAGATCCATGAACACTTCCTTTTTGAGCTCCTTGTTAAAGTGAGCATCTGTGTTATTGGGATGGTTAATGGGATCACAATACCATGTGAACCTCTAGTAATCTGAGGGTGATTACGGGAAGACCGAACATATGCAAGTGATTTTGGTAGGAAGCAATTTATGTATGAGATTCAAAAGATCCATGTGCGAAGGACCCTAATGTTTTGGCTATTGATTGAAGGAGTGAGGTGTACTATGGGATTTTTAAGGCTGAACAGGCACTAGCCTCATAAATTACCTGCAGTTTGCGGTCACATTTTTTCAGTTTCAACATAAATCTTTCTTCCTTGTGTTGCAAACAGGGGCGGACCCACCATAGGCTTAGGGTGGACGGCCGCTCTCCTGAGTTTCTGGTTTCCTTCTATATAATCTTTGTTTGTTCTATTATTTTCTTTCATATTCTTTATGAATTCAGCAACAAATGGTGACCCAGTTGATAAATTGGTGAGGTTATAATCAAAAGGTTTTGAGTTTAGTACTTATTTAGCCAAGATATGATTGGTTTATACTCATTTTTAATCTTTATTATAAGTTATGTATGATGCCCCCCTCAAGTATAAGTTGATGTGCTTTTGCTCTGCTCTATTGTGAATTTTTTGTGTGAGTGTCCGCTACTGATTGCGAAGGCGGTTCTATGAGCAAGTTTTATGATGTTTCTGTTGTGTTAAATTAAATGTAGTTCCATCTCACTATACACAAGGTACATGGTGGGTTATTGTTTATTTCTAAGATTCACGAAACTAAGCTAGTAATTTATACACATAATAATTCGTGCTGGATGGGTTTTTCTCTTTACGTAGCATATTTTTTTTCCTGAAAGGCTTGCACTATGCTGTTCTTTTGACTTGTGTTTCTTTATGTTAAGCTATCGCTACTCCAGATCCTGCTGTGATAGAATTACCACTAACTGCAAAAAATGTTGAGTCTGTTCTAGATGAAGTACGGCCATACCTTATTGCAGATGGAGGAAATGTGGTGTTACACGAGATTGATGGGAATGTTATAAGACTGAAACTACAAGGATCATGCGGGTCTTGTCCATGTTCTGTGATGACAATGAAGATGGGCATTCAGAGTCGTTTGATGGAAAAAAATTCTAGAAATAGTTGCAGTTGAACCTGTTACTGATGAGGAGACGGGGCTTGAGTTGAATAGAGAAAATATTGAAAAGGTAATCTTAAAGAGTTAATTATCGTTCCAATAATTTGAGAATAACTGCTTCATATGTTTCTCCCTCTTTGCAACACAAGGTCGCAAGATGGATCTTTGCAATATATCAGCACAAAGATGGGAAGGAAAAGGTGATAGCAAATCACCTTGCTTCAAGCCTTCTTTTCATTTGAATTGATACTGATTAAGTTCCTCGCCAAAAAATAGAAAAATTTTAGTTCATCTTTGCCCAAAGCTCCTTCCTTTGAGAAGCATTTAAAGAAAACTCCAGTGTACATTTTAACTATAGATTTTATACTGACCCTCATGAACGAATTTGGAAATTCCTTCCGAAGAATGTGAGTGCCGGCAAGAGTAGAATGTTGTACGTGAATATTGGCATTTAACAGAACTCTTACTGAAAACAGCTATATCAATACCAAAATGAATGAACCTTAGTTGCATATTTGTCTTATATACATATATGTATCTATGTGGAATTCTGGATGTATAGATCCTTTGAAATGAAAGTGCTCCTTTGAGCTGTGCAGATGGATGATGAGACCACCATGTCTCATGTGCTTGCTCCAAAATAAAAGGATGCCCCTAAAGACGAGCAAATTGACAACAGTCCTACAAAGACATCACCCAATGGATATGTTAGAGGGACACCATCAACTTCCAAATCAAAGTCGAAGAAAAAAATCTGGAGGTGATGATGTAAAGCCTGCTAACACTGCACAACAGAAAAAGGTGAACACGTTTAATGTAAACTTCAAATTTATTTGCATGCTCAGCTTATTCTACGGCATAATAACATGAATAATATTGCTCAAATCAAAAATAAACGTTGTACATTTACTCAGGAATCTAAACCGTCACCCGTCAAAGATGAGCCTTCCTCTACCGCCAAAGTTGGTACATCTTCAAAAATTCTGCTTTCTTACCTTCGAAAACTGGATTGAGTTCTTCTACAGGTCCTGTTACAGAGGAAGAAATAAGGAATGTTCTTTTGGCAACGGCTCCGGTGTCTACACAAGATTTAGTAGCTAACTTTAAAGGGAGGATAAAATTTTCGGAGGTTGGTTACCAAATTATTGAATTAAATCATATTAGATCTTTAGTGCTGCCAGTAATTCAAGTATAATTTTTTTATTCTATTTTTGCTGTGCCCGATGGACTAAATCAACTCCATTATTTGTCAACATGTTAAGAGTGCATAGTCAATTTAGCATTTGTTCATTTCCTCGCTTATGCTTGCAGTTTCATTTCTACCCATTGTTGTGCTAATACCAGATTGGTGAAAATTATGAATTCCAGGAACAAGGGTGATATAATCAATCAATAATAACATAGTAGTTTAACACATGATATATTCTTATAAGCTTATATATTATGAATTCCATTAATTTAATGCCACATGACGAGTTATATTTGGATAAAGGTTTGTTGTTCATTAAATGCAATGGTTGTGAATGGAAGCTAATAAAATATTGGTTGAACTTTGACGATGTCTTCATTCCATTACTTTTGACATTTTCGTGATGCTAGTTTTTCCTCATTCCATTGATATCCAGTGGATGTGTCTAACGTTCTTGAGAACTTGAACAATTCTCCTAGTAGAATAGTAATTGCCTGCCACATCTACTTTTACTTTGTTGTTTTTGTAGTTTGCTTGTCAATAACTATTGACATTGTAATATTGCCTAACTATCATTGTTGAACATATTATTTTGATGAAAGGGTATGCATGTGTTAAATTAGGTACGAATGAGTAGATTATGTGACTTTTATATTTTCTAAGAATGCATCTGGAAAGCTTACTAGCATATGCCTTTGTTAGGATAGGAAAGAGACATGACCTTAAAAGATATCACAGTAAGTTTTTTTTTAACATGGGTCTGGACACTGGAACGTAGAGTGTTGTACAAGTGTCAAGGGGCTGCTCTGTTTATATTACTGACTACACAATTAATATCTTACACTAATTGTTGATGGCACAGACTTGAACCTTGATCTTGATGATTGGCAACATGGATTCTCAGTTAGGTGGCAGTCTGCAATCAATCTAATATTTGATGTGTGGTTGTCGCCAAATTGTTGATGTGCCAACTTGAGGAACCTTACAATAACTTTTTAATGAATTAACAAGTTCTTAATATTTTCATCATTCTTTAACCCAAGCATCAGTTCCTCCATGTGATTTGTAGAGAGCATATTGTGACTTGGTTTTAAGCTTCATGTAAGAAGTATCTTTAAGGGATAAAGGGACCCTCAGATAATTAATGATTTGTTATATTCTTGTGAATTGCTAGGATTAATGGTTTTTGTTGTGTAATATACCTACAGGTTGGTATAAACTTACTTAATGTAGACATGGTGGGACGTACATGTGATATTGAGGCTACATTTATAGCTTACAAGGCTGATGATGCAGTCGTGAAGGTAATATTTGTACCTCGAGCCTTTAATGTATTCAATACATCAACACTTTATTTTATCATGTGATTTCTTAGGTTCATCTACTTTAATCCAATACAACATTGCATTTTATGAGCTCAATTAGTTTGCAATTCCTCCTTGATTCTATATGGTTTTGGTGTAAGTCAACACTTTTTAAGATATGGCTTGCTCAAAGGGAGATGGAGTGAAAAAGTCTAACATGGAAGTGTGTGAAGGTAAGTTTTCATTTAGGTTTCTTTAGCAGGAAATTTGGTAAGTTGGCTGTTGAGATTGTTCTATATATTAATGTAATATTGGTTGTATTGGTATAACATGATATACTAGTTGATTTTATGTTTATTTTTGTAGTTTGCTGGGAGAGGATTACTCTGTCAGAGAAATTGATGAAATGAAACGAGAGCTGGCCAAATTTATCCCGATTATTGTTAATGAAGGTCGTATGTAAAAAATGACGCATTATAAAATTTTGGAAGTATTGTAAATTTATGTTGTGAATGTTTGAGACTGAAATAATATGGTATAGTTCAATGTTGGCATTTTGAATAATTATGAAATAATTTTTTTTTGTTGGTGTTAAGTGTTTATTTTTCTTCTTTTTTATATTGTACACAAAATACAAATTGTGGAATACGGATGACAAAATTGGAGCTATAAAAATAATGGAATTTAATGACAAATAAAAGTCATCTTTTGTAAATAAAGATGATGCATAAAAGTCATCTTTTAAAAATAAAGATGACGTGTATTGAGCTGTCATTGATTTCTTATGATAAATATAATTTTTTAAAAATAAAGATGACGCATAGAAGTCATCTTTTGTACATAAAATGATGCGTCAAAGTCATCTTTTATAAATAAAGATGATGCATAGAAGTCATCTTTTGTAAATAAAGAAGACGTTTAAAAGTCATCTTTTATAAATAAAAATGACGTGTGTTTAGTTGTCATTGATTTTTCATGATAAAAGTTATCTAATATAAATAAAGATAACACACAAAAGTCATCTTTTCTAAATAAAGATGACATATAAAAGTCATCTTTTATAAATAAAGATGACATGCGTTGAGCTGTCATTGATTCCTAATGATAAAGATGACCCCTTCATAGATGACGGCCAAACAAATGTCATCAATTATCATATTTAGCCGTCATTGTTATCTATTTTTGTAGTAGTGTTTGATTATTATGGCAATTTAAATTTGAGTTATCTTATCTCTATTTAAAATAGTTCTAAATTAAAGTTGTGATTTAAATTAGGTTTGGATTTAATTGGATTAGCTTTATATTTAATTAATTAAATGATGAATTATCTATTGGGGATTTAAATAAATCCCAATCCCTATCCAACTGGGAATTCCTACCTACTATAAATGGAGAGGTACTCCTCCAGAAATTTTCCATCCACAGCAGATGTGCATCGTGTCTGTGACACATATTCTTATTCCAAGTTTACATTTACAAATCGTCATCACCGTGTCGGACACACCCGACAATACATCTCCTACTCCTCTCTGCCATTCTTCCGACACCACCACCGTCGCCATCACCACCACCATGACCACACCACCTCCATAGCCCCCAACTCTGGTCATCACCACCCTGGTCGACCGCGGGTCTGCCACGACAACCACCACAATCCCAAAGACCCCGACCACCATCGACACCACAGCGAAAAAAAAGAGAGGAGGCAGAACCCTTACCTCCACCGCATCCGATCTCGTCGCTGCGACGGCGGCCGGATCCATGCTGCCTCTGGGCCACCAACTCTCCGACTTTGCCACCGCAGATTCGGCGGCAAATTACTGGGTCGCAACATCGAACACAGATCTGGGCGCCAAAACCGCCCAAACGCCCTAGTCCGCCTCTTCGTCGAACCCCTCCGCGTCTCCCCCTTGGACTTCGCAGCAGCCGAGTGATCCATCCGCGCCTCCGCGCCTTCAGCCGCGGGTACCGCTGCACCGTCGCAGACCGGCGCCTCCGCGGCAGTTAACGCTACCACCGTGCGACAGTCGCCGCCTCCGGCACTCCTCTCCGGTGGCCATCCACCGCGCGCTCCTCCTTAGTGCCGCCTCTCTATCCTCTGCGACCACCGGCGAACCAACCACCGCCAGTCACCCGGTCCGCCGCCTGCACCTCCCTTCCGAGCCGCCTCCCGCAGCTGTACAGGCGGTCGCCCTCCGCCGAGACCCTGATCCACCGGCGCTTTCCGTCCCCATAGCGCCATAGGCATCCCCCTTCCACGCCGCTCCACGCCCAGAGCCGCCGCCGCCTCGCGGAACCCGGCCGCGCCCTTTGTTGAGCAACCGCCCTCTCCATCACTTCCCCGTTTTTTCTCTCTCTTTCTCACACATGTTAATTGGGGGGGGGGAAGAGTAACAGTAGATGTATTATGGTCAATGTTATTATTAATATATATTATTATTGTTATTATTACTAGTCTTATTATGGAAAAGGGATAAGTCAGTATGGTTTTATTATTATTATTATTATTATTATTATTATTATTATTATTATTATTATTATATTAGTATTATTATATAATACTGTATATATTAATGTCAATATTATTATTATTATTATTATTATTATCAAGGTGTCATTATTATTACTTGGTATTATTATTATTATTTATTATTATTAGTATTATTATAATTTATTTAAATGTGTCATTTATTTTATTAATTACGTATTAGTTTGTTGTTTTGTTAAAAATTATTATTTATATTATTATTAATATTATTTTCTAGCAAATTTTTAAGATAGTTTTTAAACCCTAAAATATTTCTCTAGATTTTTATTTATCTACTTGCAATATTTTGACTAAAAAAATTTAGATTTTTGTCAAACATCCTGCATTTACAAACTTAGCGCTTTTTGTTCAAAAAGATTTTTCCTAAAAGCATTTTATTAATATAAATTTTTTACCTAAATCCTATTTTTGACAAACCTAGAGTTTTCCACAAAAATGATTTTTAGAATTCCAAGTATCTACCAAAATTAGTTTTTTTTTTCTAAAATCTAGTTTTCAAGTATTGAAAGTACCTTCTAAAAAATAACATGCATAATTCTTTCCATAAATATCTTCTTCAATTACCACCATTGATCATGACTGATCGTGTGTCCTACTTCCTCGTGATTCGGACTCTTACACATCGACCACGGCTATTGGATAAAGCATGACTTGTCGGATCATTGCACCACCCCAGGCGACATACCAGGCAAGATACCTTGCCATTATACTGTTTATTTTTAGTTGTATTTTATTTACATATCACTGTTCATTTATTTCTAGTTCTTGATTACTGCCTGCTCAGTGATATTAGTTATACCTTGTTATTTGCCCTTCGATTGCATATGGACTTGGAGTTAAGGGACTACCACTTGCTTAGTGCATTACATAAACTTTGACACTGTTGTGCCACGAGATGTGTGAGTTATGAGTAGCATATAGTCTACGGACTTGCGTGTTGGCTGATCACTGATGCGTACAGGACGTGCGTTAGGTCTAACTGTCAATAGTTGTATGTTAGAAGACTTGACGGTTAGTAGTGTTACATGGTCGTGGATGCGACATGATAGGTACATTGGGTGGGGAGAACATTTCCTTGTCGTATAGGCTTCGATTGCACTTCCCTTGTAACCCGGAAGCTCCGCTGGAGATACGGGTATGAACCTCTCAAGTTGGCCACTGTCGTTTTTGAACGTCATGCGCTTAGGTCAGTGGTGCCCAAGTGGGGACTATACCAGATCCCATTTAAAGCCAGGGCTCATACGACGAAAGGTTTGTTCTCAACTGCATGGTCACTTTAGTACGGTTAGGTTACCTCACTTATGTCTTGTCACTTTCTTTAATTGTGGCATATTTTATATTCAGTATTTATATGGCATATTTATTGTATCTTATTACGTCCCTCTGAGGACCTGGTTATCTCGCCAGGTGTGTGTTCTTGTCTTCCGCAGGTGTTCTAGCCGTGGCCATGATCGTCACTATCTCTTCGAGGATGATTGCACTTTGATCGTCTTCGCTTCGCCCGCCAAACTCATTTTATTTTCCATGTACTTTTCCTTACTTGTTGGTAGTGGATTTGTCTCTGTCCAAAGATTGTATACATGACAAATTCAAAGTTGCTTTTATATCATTATTTATCTTTGTGGATAAGATTTAGTACCTTGGTTACTGTATTTTACAGCTTATGTATATATATACGAGGGTCCATATACTTCGTATGTATACAACTGGCATGATTATGTTCTAGTCCTACGTATTTTGGGACTGGGGCGTTACATGTTTTTGTGGTGGCCCATGCAGGTCTAGTTTGTCGTTTCGGTTATATGACTGAACCGAACGGGCCTGCAATATAGGATTAGAATTTAGAATCTCATCCACCTACTTGACATCCTTTCTTGACTTCAAATTCTGAACTCTCGTTCGACCTCCTTGAATTGCAACTTGCTTGATTCCTCCTACAGTAAATTCTTAGTTTCGTGTTTAGTAAAGATGATTACACTAGTATATGCCCATAGGTTAAACACATGGCTAGATAGATTGCATTGACAATTAATATGCATTGAGAATTTTGTTTGAGTTATAAAGGCATTTATTTTCCTAGAATATGATTTTAAGGATTAGTTAATTTCAAGTTGGGTAGTAGCGTATTACCGCCTCCAAAGGATAGTTGGAATTTTATTTTGCTATTACATGATGGTATACACAAGAGCGTGACCGAGCGTGGATCTTCTCCCTCCTTTGTCGCATTTGCCGCCTTCGTACCAAACATTCATAGAATAAAGTTTTTTCTGATATCAAGTAATTAAAAAATAAAGTTTTTTATGATATCTCACCAAATCTCCAAGCGTCATTGCGTGGGGCCTCGATCCCCCCGTATACAGACCCGCTGCCTGTCGATTCGCCTTCGCCTTCGTCGATTTATTCTTGAACTCGGGCGTATTCATCTTTTCGAGCATCTACTCATAGAAGTCCTCCTGGAGCCAGACCTTCCTTCCACTACGGATGTCATCCTTCACGTCTTGCAGCTTCTTTCCGGCAGCTTTTTGTAGGTCTTGATGATCTCCGCCTCGCGATGGGGGGGGCCACCAGAACGTCAACTGACATATAAACTCCAATATCAAGTAATTAAAAAATTGGTGGATTAAAGAATAATTAATAATTAAGTAATCACAAGATATATATATATATATATATATATATATATATATATACCCTCATCTGGTCGAGCCAGATGTACCACGACTCCGGGGGCATATCACTACAACAAAAAGACCTATTAATGACGCTTGATAAGTGGATTTTATGACGGTTGATAAAGAAGTGTTATCAAAGTTCAGCAAGACTATATTCTATGACGGTTTTCTATATAAACGTTATTGATTGTCTCTCAGTGATACGAGCGTTACGAAAAAAACACCAAAATTTAAGTCGAAACCTCGACTCTCCCACACTTAATCCCGCACTTAAGGAAAAGTCTCAACCCCTTCTCCTTCTCCTTTTCTCTTTCTCCTCCCGCTCCCCGCTCCCGAACTCCCCTCAGCCCGCTCCTCTCCCGCCGTTATAATGCTCTCCTCTCTCGTCACTCTTCCTCTTGGTTCTCTCCCGGGCTTTCTTCTCCCTCCTTCCTCCTTCTTCCTCCCTCCAAACCCTAACTTTAGAAAAGCAAACCCTAACCCTAATTTATCTCCCTCGATGTGAGCAGTGGCGACCACGAGTCCTCTTCTCCGGCGACGCATCGGCTCCTCCACGTATTCAAGTTCGGCGGCAGGTGAGCGTAGCTAAACTAGGGTAAAGTATTCGTTATTTCTTCTGAGTTCATTTGGATTCTCGAGATCAATTGATGGGATTGTTTGGTTCAGATCTGATCGAGTTTCTCTGTTCGATTTCCTTCATCGGTGGTTCTTCTTGAGACTCGACGAACGTTCGGCGGAATCACGGAGAATTTTGAAGTTTAGATTGGTGAGTTCCGACCTCAATTTGTTCGACCTGTGAAATTCTTGGTGATAGTTTGTGATGTCCTCTTGGTGAAATTTGAACAAACTAGATCGGGAGAGCGACGGATCAAGTAGCAACCTCTGTAGGACGAGTTGGAATTTGAGTCGTTTAAAAGTAAGTTGAATCCAAATCCTCTTTTGTTCTTGATTTTTTTTATTTCTTAAATTTCTTTGAAGTTTGAATCTCCAGTAATTTGAGATTTTGCTTCTTGGTGTATGTTCTGGTTCTGTTCGTTGGAATGCTCGAAAGACTCAGGCTACATTCGGATACGAAGACGACGTGTCCGACTCTTTGGAACGAGTCCTCCTTTGAATTGGATCTTCCCTTCAGGTAATTTAATATACAGGAGGTCCTACACTCGAAGCATGTGGAATTCTGGATCTTAATATTCAATATTGGACTAGTCGAGGATGGGCCTTTGTTGATGTTAACTATGGCGGAAGCTTTGGTTTGCTACTAAATAAGATGTTTCTTTTTCTCTAATATTGATTGCCTGATTTGAAAATAAATTAATTAGTTATGTTACATTAAGCGCTGATATTTATTATTAAGAAAGCAGAAGCATTCATATTTTATAGGAAATAAGAAGTGCCACAATATATAGCCATGTGGTGGGAACCTCTCATAATAGACGGGATATCTGTAAATTAAGAACACAACTAAATATAGGTTTTAAGTGGAAGGAAAATATTAGAACTGTTCCAAAAAAGTTTAAATTGGGCATTGTTGTCAGATATTAAAAATTGAGCTTTCCACCAAGTTGGTTAACTTGGGAACTTTCCATGTTCATAACTGTTATGTGCTTTCTACGAAGGAAGCTGATAGGACAAGGACCAATACAAAGATAGGGTTTTCCATTAACTGCAATTTGAACACTTTACAGATAAGTGATTGGATATACACCTGAACAAACTCTAGGAGTTCAAATCAAACGTGTGATCTGTGAGTCTCTTAAGGGAAGACATTATATAGTGGTATGGAATTAATGCAGGTCGGACAGGCGCTCTATTATGTTGATGCACGTATAAATATTTAGGTATTACTACTACATCTATGTGCTTGGAAAAAGTTATGTTTAGATCTTAAATATTTTTAAGGACTTTAGTTTAGTTTAAAGGAGTGAGGTATTGAAAATCTGCGAGCTCTAGTACTGCTTATTCTGTTAAATTCTGGATTTTATACATATTTTTCATCTGGCCATTACTTTCTTTGAAATGCTGCTCTTAATAAGATTCTCTGGCCTCCCTAGAATGGTTCATAATGCTGACCAAATAATTGGAACATGCTTAATAGTAATGGTTATTATTTTCTAAGTTAGTTCAAGTTTACTTCACTGATTCTAATTCTGTACGCATGTTGCTTCCATTCAGTAATTTCAACTTTGGATATTGCCTTTTGAAGGTTCATGTATCCCTATGAGACAACAAAGTGTAGTTATTCCTTCCCCAGACTTATTGTTGGTTAAGTTCAGATGTACTATTCCTGATCCTTGTCATTTTGTTTCATGTCCGGTAAATTATTTCAGTGTCAAGAACCTGAGTTGGTAATGATGATGCAGGCATTGGATATAGGCTACTTATAGTTTTTCTTAATGTAACTATGTGATGCTTTATGTCAATTTTTGCAGAATGTTAGATTGAGACATGTTTATATATTTTATACTTTATACCTGTTTGTTGTTTCCCTTATTTTAGAGCATGTCCAAACCATTTCAATGGTTTTTCTTGTCCTGTAAATTGAAGTTGGCCCCAAGCATTTCAGCATAACATTCTCATTTTCACTAACATATTCTTTTGGCATTTTGACAGTCTGATATCTGACCAGGCAATCATGTCCTTTTGTATCCATCTTACACTTTGAACTTTATTTCTCTGTTCTCTTTCTTATATCAGTACAATTCCAAAATTGTACTAACAGGTAGAAACTTTACTAGTACAATTCCAAAAATTGTACTGGTAAAACATCCATGAGCAATTCTTTAATATTATGGGAAGCCCTTTCTCTTACTTGGACTGAAATTTTGAGCACAACTCTAAATTTATTGCTGTCGTCAAAATCCAACCTTTATAAAAAAAGAAGAAGGCTTTATGTGCTTTAATGTGAACATGATTTATCTCAAGCATGCTTGGTGTGGATGTTCATGGAGGATTTATTTACTGTGCTAGATGTATATCATTACCAAAGTCGGAACTAATGGTAAATCTGTTGCCAATGGCATTATCAAGCATCTTTTGATCATTTCGTACTTTCTATGATAGAATGGCTTTCATATCATGGGGGATTTTTGACGTATTATTTTGTAATTCTGATTCTCTTTATGTGGATTTTTTTATCATTGAATTGATAATATTGGTCTTTCTTTGTTACAGAACTTTGGTCCGATGAGTGACACAGTTTTCTGTGGGGTCTTTGACGGCCATGGACCATATGGTCATATGGTTGCAAGACGAGTGAGAGATCACCTCCCTCTAAAGCTGAGTTAACACTGGAAAGTAAATATTGCAAGCAATGATTTAAATAAAGAGAACAACAGTAAAGCAGCCGCAAGCATGAATTCGAAAGACACTGCATCTGTAAGCATCAATGAAGAATCTAGGACTTCTAATGATCTGAAAGAGAAGGAAAGGCATCCGAAAATCTTTACAACACTGAAAGAATCATTCCTAAAGGCCTTCAAAGTTATGGATATAGAATTAAAACTACATCCAAATAATGATTGGTTTTGCAATGGTACAACTGCAGTCACCCTGGTCAAGCAGGTAAGGTTGATAGCAGCAATAGTTTGGCGAGACCTTTTCCACATGCTTTTGAGTTACCTTTCTTGTAGTTTGTTCATATGAAAAGATCCAGAATAACTAAGTTTGATGCTACTGTATTGCTGCTATAGGGTAAAGATCTTATTATTGGAAATGTTGGAGATTCAAGAGCAGTATTGGCCACTAGAGATCAAAATGATTCCTTGGTTGCAGTTCAATTGACTGTCGTAAGCAGTATGATTTTTTTTAAGTGTAAATTCTATATTGGATACTTTATATATTTTGAGAAGATGTATATAATAAAATGAATGTATAATGGTAGCTAAAGTACTCTATTTTGAGACAGTGAAATGTAGCTAGCTAAACTACTCTATATCTGTGAGATGTTGATGTACCCTATTTTGAGAAATAAAATAGAGAATGGTACTTTATATTATATTTCAATATTTTGTTATGAATATGGATCAAAGTGGTTGTTTTCGAATTGAATTGAGCAGCATTTGGAATGTATAACATGCATATAGAGCATTATAAATGTGATACAATGACCATATGCAGATCACCTATTCATAACGCTTTCAAAATGTCCTAACTTCTAAACCATATTAACTATTCATAACGGTTTTACATAAATATCCATAACGCTTTGAAAATAAAACGTAGAAGAAATTTAACCTATTAATGACGTTTTTTGAAGAATTATCTATAACGCTTTCAAAAACATTTATAACACCCGTTTTCATAACTGTTGGATTAGAAGAAAAAAACGTCATGGTTCTTAATTAATGACGGTTTTTAGCCGTCATTAATAGGTCTTTTTGTTGTAGTGGTACCTCACTAAAATTGAGTTAGGGGCCATGAAAGTTTTGCCAAATAATGAGCCCTAGCTCCCTAGTAGCACCCCACAAAAAAAAACCAACAAAGAAGCAACGACTGGATTATTTACTTAAAAAAAAGTAACTTACAAAATATAAATTTACTTACAGGTCACCCGCGGGCCATAGCTCCTGTCTGAACTCCCCTACCGGTCTCTCTGGTGGCATCGGAGGATCTACGGGTCCGCGAATGTACTCGCCAGTAGTTGGATGGAACTGAATTTGTAGATACTCTGGGGACCACCGTGCAGTAACTGGAGGATCCGCTGACGGAACGAACGATGGGTCGGCATCTGGCATCCTCACGGAGCCAATGGATGGCGATACCCCCATGGTAGACCGATGGCGGGATGAGGAGGTATCCGGGGTACTCTTTAGGTCAGGCTCGGTAGATGGGGTCACATTCCGGTGAATGCGACCATGACCTCCACCATGACCATAACCTCCACCACGACCACTACGGTCGCCGAGACCGCCAGTGGCCATGACCTATAAATAGAACACATAAACATAATTAACAATATATAAATATAAATAAATAGAAGACTAAACTAAAATATACTACTAGCGGTACGAAAAGTGTCGACGCGACCAACAAGAAGACTAGGAGTGACATCTGCAAAAAGAAAACCATACAATAAGTAGGTGAATCGAACGACAAAAGCATGAACTAAAATAAGAATGTAGAAGTATAAACTGAAATAACTAAACTACAATAAATTTACTAAGTTAGTTGTAAGTGTTTTTATGAGGTAAAAGTAAATTCACTAAGTTAGTTAGAAGCATTTTTATATACCGGTATATTTTTAATCTAATCATCGTCTTCGTCTTCGTCGTCATCCTCGACCTCATCCTTGTCTTCATCCTCATCCATATCCTCATCCTCGACTTCATCTGTATCCTCATCATCATCAGGTTTTTCTTCTTCTTCTTGTTCTTGTTCTTCTTCTTCTTCAGCATGATAAATAATTGGGATAAGACGCCTCTTTGTCCTATGGTTGACGGCTAAGTCTTGTGTATCAACATCTTTCTCCCTTCTATTTTTCTTAATAATATCTTCAACATCCATGGTATCCGACTGTTGTCCTAAGTATTGGGGCTTTTCGACCTGGTCCTCTAGGTATGCTGGATCTTCAACGTTGAATATATTTCTAGCTTTAATCTTGCATACTGCCCACCAGTCAAATCGATCTCTACGATGCCTTGGGTAGCTTGTATAGAAGACTTGAATAGCCTGACTTGCTATCGCAAACGTGTCGGACCCTCTATATCTCCTGCGATGGTTTATATCGACGATTCCAAATTGTTTATTTATTCTCCATACGATATTTGGTGTCGTATCGAACCACTCACATTTGAACATCACAATATGCATATGATATGGGGCAGGATATGTAAATCTATAATATCCCAAAGTACTCCATAATAGTCAAAGTCCGGCTCGTCATCAAAGATGGTACCTTTAATGCAAACCATAGAATCCTTTGTACTGAAGCCGTCATTCAGAAATTTACCATTTATAGCATTCTGAGTTGCCTTAAACTTGAAGCCGTTAACGACATAGCATGGCCAAGTCTATGCTTTCTTAATCGGTCACAATGCCAAATAACGAAGGCTCTCATTTGTGAGGGTTGTTTCATACAATAAAACCTGTAAACACATATTGATAATTTAAATATTTAAAAGTTGCATATATTTTAATGGTAGCCGCATAACATATTATCTTAGGTACTTATATATTTGTGAAACCATGACGAAAAGTTACAGTCAACCTCTCTTTGAAGTCCTTCGTTAGTAATATTGGGTGTCCCAATTTTGACTTCATCTCTAAATACAATGATGGATAGAATAATAATAAGTTAGTATATTTTTTCACCAAATTAGAGATTATAACGAGTGTAAGTGTAGTCATTTACTTATCCAAATCTCTTACTTCTTATATGTCACAATTTAACAAGATATATAGGAAAGCTGCATCAAACTCATCGTCAGTCAACCACCGTTTCTTACTAGCCCCAATAGGGTTGCCCCTTACATTGAATATGCCTCCATCCTCAACATCTTCATCATTCCTTTGAGTTCTATTTCGATTTGTCAGGACATGAGTATCAAAATAAATGAAACAGAAGTTTGATACCTCCTCGATAAGATATGCTTCGCATATCGAAGCCTCTATACGAGCCTTGTTGCTAACTTTCTTCTTTAGATGGTGTAGGTGCCTAGAGAAACAAATTATCTTGAATTAACAATGAATTATAAAACCAACTTAATTTATATCGATGTTTGTTTACCTTTCAAATGGGTACATACATCGATAATGAACAAATACACCGACACGGGCTACGTATGGTAGATAAATCGGTAGATGCTCCATGTTGTCGAAGAAGCCCGGTGGAATTACTTTCTCCAGCTTGCAAATTGTTAAGATAATCTTCTCCTCAAGTTCAACCATATATTGTACCATCAACTTAGTTGAACAAATGTCCATGAAGAATATAGATAGCTCGGACAACGGAACCAACACAGCAGAAGGCAAAAACTCTCTCAAAGCAATGGATAGTAATCTTTTCATAAATACGTGGCAGTCATGACTCTTCATTCCCGTTAGCTTGTGTCCATTGAGATCAATGCATCTAGACAAATTCGACACATAGCCGTTGGAAAATCATAACGTAGATATCCACTTGCAGATTATTAATCTATCTTCCTTGCTCAATATGTATTGCGCTATCGGCCTAGTTAGTTGTCCACCAGCTCCCCTTTGTATCAAGTTTAGATGAGGACGCTTGTATATCTCGACTATGTCTTGTCTTGCTTTTGGATTGTCCTTCGTCTTTCCTTTAATATCTATAACGGTATTGAAGACATTATCAAACACATTCTTTTTGATATGCATAACATCAAGATTATGCATTATAAGATCTAATAAGGTAAGTCCCAGATGATACTCCGCTTGGTCCAGTTATGGCTATGTCCGAACCTCTTGACACGATTGTTCGATATTGGATCTACCATTACGGTGAGCAAATCCTTTACATCTTAGCAAATATCGTATCCTGACAATCTGGCAGGCGAATGAGAAAATTCTTGCTTTCCAGCTCTGAACACGTCCTTGTTCTTTCTCCAAGGATGAGTCGGGGGAAGAAATTGACGGTGACAGTTGTTGTGCCCAAATCCACAAGATGCCTTATGGTGGATAGTTGGTTCGATGAAGTCTTGTTGGACTTGAGATTATGCGAAGGATCGCTTGGAAGGCTATGCGATCGTGGTAGGAAATATCTTATAAATGTGAGTAGTATTGAACCCTTCAAAGATCCTTTAGCTTCACGCTTAATAAAAAGGATATGTACGCTATGTTGATCGTTGAGTTGTTGAATAACACCTTGCATGAAAGTCTGAAAGATAATGAAATATAACTAATCACAAGATCCGAAGCTGTTGCGAATCATTTTGTAAATTGTATGCTTCGAATCATTTCAATGAATTGTATCTTGCGTGCTTTGCAATAAAATACATGACAGGTGAAGAAAAAGTCTCAAATACTTGGGCGGTGAGTATATCGAGACTTAGCCAGACGAATAGATGGTAATTATAACATCAACTACCTAAATTTCCTATTTTGATTAGTGATTAATAAATAAATAACACGAGGAAATTCTTTGGGAATTTTTTATAATTCTTAGGTAATTTTTACTATAGTATTATTATTATTTTGAAGGCTTTTTTATTTTTGTGAGGGCATTCGGGGTCATTATAGAGGCCAAACTTTCTATTTGGACTTTAGAAGGTCAAAAATATTTTATATAAATTTTTTGTATTTTTCTGGAGTTTTTAGATAATTAAATACAGAAAAACCTATTTTTAGGACTTCTAGAATTTAATGTGCAAGCCTATGAGCAAAAGGTTTGACCCCAAATATTTTTCTAGGGTCCATTATGTTATTTTATATTTATGGAATTTTTCCATAATTTTTTGATTGTTTTTAGTATTTATTATTATTTTATTTAAGCAAAACTGATTAAAAAAACTAATTTTTGGTAATTAAAACCTATTTCCTCTAGGCATACCCAGTCAGACTGGGCAGGCCCACCTTCAGCGCCAGCTACAGCTACAGTAACCGCCTCTCTTTCTCTCTCCTATATATATTAAAGTATTTCGTAAACCCTAATTAATTCCTGCCGACTTTGAGAGAGGTTTGATCTACGAGTTCTTCAACTTCGCGGAGCGATTGCTGCCAAACAATAAGAGCTTTTCGTGCGCCATTTTTTATTGGAAGCATATTGAGGTATATTTTATGAATATCTAATTTATTTTATAATTTTTGAACCTAAATTTCTGAAAAATTCGTAGAGTTCTAGTTGTCCAAAATTTGACACGTTTTGGTGTTTTCGAGATTTCGGGCGAACTAGAAATCAAAATTATGAACCGTTTGAAGTTTTGGAAAGCTAACACAGATCTCTACGACATATATTTTTCCAAAAAATTAATTAATTCATTTAGTATTTTATTAACTCATAGAACTTAGTTTTATCAACAAATTATCGATTTGGTCACGTTTAGCCATAATGGCGATATCATTTGACCAAAGTGTGATTTTGTGGCACAGTCGATTCCAATGTACTTGTGGTGCTGAAATCTACTAGGGTGGCACTCAAATCATCGAGTTTATGTCGTTTGACTATTTCGTCATCGTTGTGCTTCGATTTCCGTGCTATGGGTTCCGAATTGGAAATCGTAATTTTTCTTGGCTAAAAATTGGTATTTAATTTTAATTCCAGAATTATATTAGATTAAATTAGCTTTTTAGATAATTTATTTCAGAATTAAATAGGATTATTTATGTTAAACTATTAGTCACCTTCTAGGGTTTTAGAGTGGGATTTTGATAATCTAACCTATGATCATTTTTTTGTCGGGATAGATCGGATAACAACGTGAGTCACGACTTCATCCTTTTTCGGAGTAAGGAAATTGTTACTATAACATTATATTACCTTTATTTTATATTGCATGTATCCTTATATTGTCTTTTTACTGTTATATCTTCATATTTCTCGTTGTCACTGTTCTAGATTTATCATGATTACTGCTTGTACATGAGAGTTAGAGTGAATAGAGTATGTACATATTCATGCTTTACTTCTAGTTTATCGTGATTCTCATTTATAGTACTATTTAGCGTGTTGGACATGTACTTGTGAGTTAGTCGGGTGGGACAATACGACGAGTGGACATGTGGTACCCCAATGTAGCCCAGAGTTTATTCGATCAAAGGACCGTCTGATAATATTTGTTCAGTCAATACACCTCACGTGTTGACTGTTCGATTCCTAACCCAACCATGTTGAACGTTGGTATTATAAAATACACGGTACACATGATTTGATTTGTGTTGACATATTGTCCTATAGTTTGACTTATATTCGTCGTTCTCACATAATGTCTTTATGTCTTAGTTACACCTTCAACTGCTCCAAGTCATAATTGTACTCTCAAACTATTTTCCAAGATATAGTGGTCTCTCTTGGTATCATATTATATTCACCCTCTCCTTATTGCTATTCTGTGTGCTTGTATATTACATTGTATAGTGTAGTGTTATGGTGACCTTGCTCCAATCCTGACTGGAAAACCATTTTTTAGCTTTAGACGACGTGGTTTGCCCCAAGGTTTATGGTGCGTATCTTGGTGACTCTGACGTTACCAATGTGCCGGTTGTTTCTTCTAATGCGGATTAGCATATTTCGTCCTTATGTTCTTCGTGTTACTTAGCTAGTAAGCTTAGCGGACTTTAGTTCTAGTTGTTTTATATTTATTTTTATCGGGTTTGTTCCGGAGACTATCTGATTTGTAGTGGATCTTTCTTTAAATCATTTATTGAGACTTTTAGTTTAATCTCTTTGTCGTAACTTAGTTATGGATGATACATGTAGACTGTGTACTTGTATGGATCATGCTTATCATAGACAACGTACTACCGTCGACACTGCGGCGTAGGTTGGGCTTAGAAACGTCTCATATTCGAAAAGCACGTGTGGGTCAGGACAACTTTTTATGGTGGCCTATGCAGGTCAGATTTTGCATTAGGTTGCGAACTCATGGTTAGTACTTCAACATAGTAGCACTAGCTGTGAGCCTGCGAATAGAATTGAAGATAGGATTTAGAATAACTTCTATGAGGGTTATATCATCCACAAATCAGATTTCCAACCCAATTGAGTCTTCCATTATCATCTCTCTTATGCATCCTGCTTGATTCGTCCATTATTGTTTTTCGATATATTTGTATCTACCATTCTGACCTTGTCTTTTACGTTCCTTTTTAGTTAGCAATGATTAATACAAGGCGTAGTGTGATCCGTAGGAGTAAGAGGGTATGCTTAGTTGGTTAGATGGTATTGATTTAGTTTCTTTTGGATTTGACCAACCATTTCCTCTATGATTTAGCCTAAGAGTTACTGTTATATTCCTTATAGGAGTTATTTATTATATTATGCTATTAGTGACGTTTGTTTTTTGAGGAAAAAAATTTTAAGCAGGGTAGGTTGTAGCATCCGCTACCTAAATTTCCTATTTTGATTAATAATTAATAAATAAATAACACTATGAAATTCTTTGAATTTTTTATAATTCTTAGGTAATTTTTACTATAGTATTATTATTTTGAAAGGCTTTTTAATTTTTGTGAGGGAATTCGGGGTCATTATAGAGGCCAAACATTCTATTTGGGCTTTAGAAGGTTAAAAATATTTTATATAAATTTTTGGTATTTTTTTTGGATTTTTTAGATAATTAAATATAGGGAAAAACCATTTTTAGGACTTCTAGAATTTACTGTGCAAGCCTAAGAGTAAAGTTTGACCCCAAATATTTTTCTAGGGTTCACTGTGTTATTTTATATTTTTTGGAATTTTTCCATAATTTTTTGATTGTTTTAGTATTTATTATGATTTTATTTAAGCAAGACTGATTTAAAAACTAATTTATGGTAATTAAAAACCTATTTCCTCTAGGCATTACCCAGTCAGACTGGGCGGGCCAACCTATCGGCACCAGCTACAGCTACAGTAACCGCCTCTCTTTCTCTCTCCTATATATATTAAAGTATTTCCTAATTAATTCCTGCCGACATTGAGAGAGGTTTGATCTAGGAGTTCTTCAACTTCGCGGAGCGATTGCCGCCAAACCATAAGAGCTTTTTGTGTGCCATTTTTAATTGGAAGCGTGTTGAGGTATATTTTATGAATATCTAATTTATTTTTATAATTTATGAACCTAAATTTCTGAAAATTTTGTAGAGTGCTAGTTGTCCAAAATTTGACACATTTTGGTATTTTTGAGATTTCGGGAGAACCTGAAATTGAAATCACGAACCGTTTGAAGTTTCGGAAAGCTAACACAGATCTCTAAAACATATATTTCCCCCTGAAATTAATTACTTCATCTAGCATTTTTATTAATTTATAGAACTTAGTTTTATCAATAAATCATCGATTTGGTCACGGTTAGCCATAATGGCGATATCCTTTGCCCAAAGTGTGATTTTGTGGCACGGTTGATTCCAATACACTTTTGGTGCTAAAATCTACTAGGGTACGCACTCAAATCATCGAGTTCGTGTCATTTGACAATTTAGTCATCGTTGTGCCTCGATTTGGGTGCCACGGGTTCCGAATTGGAAACCGTAATTTTACTTGGCTAAAAATTAGTATTTAATTTTAATTCCAGAATTATATTAGATTAAATTAGGTCTTTAGATGATTTATATCAGAATAAAATAGGATTAGTTATGTTAAACTATTAGTCACTTTCTAGGGTTTTAGAGTGGGATTTTCATAATCTAATATATAATCATTTATTTGTCGGGTAGATTGGACAACATCGTGAGTCACGACTTCATACTTTTTTGGAGCAAGACAAGTATCACTATGGCATTATATTACATTTATTTTATATTGCATTTATCCTTATACTATCTTTTTACTGTTACATCTTCATATTTCTCGTTGTCACTGTTCTAGATTCATCATGATTACTGCTTGTACACGACAGTTAGAGTGAATAGAGTATATGTACATGTTCATGTTTTACTTCAAGTTTATCATGATTTTTGTTTATCGTATTGTTTAGCGTATTGGACATATACTTGTGAGTTAGTCTGGTGGAAGAATACGACGAGTAGACATGTGGTACCCCAATATAGACCAGAGTTTATTCGATCAGGGGACCATCTGACAGTGTTTGTTCAGTCAATACATCTCACGTGTTGACAACCCGATTCCTAATCCAACCACATGTTGAACATTGGTATTGTAAAACACACAGTACACATGATTTGATTCGTATTGACACATTGTCCAGTAGTTTGACTTATATTCGTCGTTCTCTCATGTTGTCTTTGTGTCTTAGTTACACCTTCAACTGCTCCAAGTCATAACTGTATTCTCAAAATATTTTCCAAGATATAGTGGTTGTTTGCCATTAATTATCAAATAAAAGAACTAAGAGGAACTGGATTTGATTGCAAACTCGCAAGGACAAAAGAGAGCCTAGAAAGAAATCCTAGGAAACAATCTAAGTACAATTGTTTAGTTTAAATTCTGAGGGTGACGGTGGAGGCTCAAGAGAAGTGTAGAAACTCTGCCTTACTCCTTGGACTAACCGACACAGTTTTTGCTCTAGTGAGAAAATGCTCTTGATTTTTCCAGCCCCTTTGCATGGGTGTAGTACCCTACTATTTATAGTGGTTTCTGGATGAGGCATATTTTGGGCCGCATAGGTGGTTAAGTAGCCACGTGGCCGTAACAGTACACCAAGACCCGGTCTTTAGTTGCCAGCTGGGTGTTTGTTGATATTTTTGTTACAACATATCTGGGTGGTTCGAGACTTTGTCAATTCGCCATGTGTCCTACCGCAAAGTAGAATTAATCTGTTGAGGAAGTTTGGAGAAATTTGGACCGCATAAGGCTCATGCGGCTCGAAAATAGGTTACAATCTCCCTTGGCCGCAGGATATTCCTGCTTTGTCTTGGCTGCATAGTTGTCACAGGAATCTTCCTCTACAGCATGAATCAACTTGGCCGCATAATGGTCTCAGGAGCCTTCCTTCTGCGACCTGAATCAACTTGACCGCAGAGTTGTCATAGGAGCCTTCCTTCTGTGGCCCGGATCGACTAGGCCGCATAACGCCTATGCGGTCAGTATTTTCATGCTTCTACAAGACCCCCTTCAAAAGTTTTAAATTGTAAATTTTGGAATAGTTTGAATAAGAAGCATGGAGGTACCCATAAGATTTTGAGCCGCAGGGAAGTCTTATCTAGGCTGTCTAGGCTGTCACTGCTGTATTTAAAGCTCTGATTTGTTTTTTTGATTTGGGGCTATCTTTTTGTGATCGACATGGAAGTTATGAAGGATAAAATCCCGAGGGTCATCATTATCTTTAATGGACGCGATAAACGAAGAGGCGTCTATCGATTTACGCTTTTTTTGATAGCCTATAAATGCAGGCCGTATAGCAGTAAGAGAACTCTCCCTGCTTTCTTTTGTCTTCCTTTCTTTCGTTTTCTGCTTCCTACCCTTTGTCTTCTCGTTAGTCATGGCCCCCAAAGCTTCCAAATCCATAAGCCCTGCTGACAAAGGGAAGGGCCTACCTCTTCGTCTAGAACTGCGGACTTACCCTCCTTTCACCCAGACGTACAGACTCCTATCCGGGGTAAGGATGGTGAAAGAATGAACATTTGAACTCTAATGGCCATGTCGCATGCTTTATGCACGGATTTGACCACGTATCATCGTTGTGCTTTGGCTTCAATGCCTTTTGTGCGCAGTCGGGCTTCCATAGGGCATGTCCCTGTCTCACCTAGCCGTATGTGCTTTGTATGACCGGACCGCATAAACTGAGTCGCATAGGTGTCATATGATTGAGCCGCATGTGCCTTCCCCATATCTAGTCTGCATAGGCTCTGCCTAACTAGGCCGCATATGCATCACCTGATTTGAGTCGCATGTGCTCTCCCTATATCTGTGCCTCATAGGATCTGCCTGACTAGGCCGTATATGCATCCCCAAATTTGAGCCGCATGCGCTTTTTTCATAACCAGGCCGCATAGGCTGTGCCTGATTAGGTCGCATAGTTGAAAAGGAGCCCATTCCCTTTTTATTTTGACTATCTTCTTTCTTTGACCATTGTAGTGACTTTTCCTACGGCTCCTTCAGGGGAGGTTTTGATAGGGTATGCTCAGGCCGCTCTAGGTGTCAGATTTGACCACATAATCAAATATTCGTCGACTCAAATTACCAGAGATCAATATGAAGCCAGGTTGAAGGAGATCCGGAGCTAGTCGTATTTCTATTTACTCGGCATGATGAACTCTGGAAAACTGGGCAGCATTCATTTGAAGCCTATGTTTTTGTTCGGGGATGCCCTGACCAACTCGGACCCACGTATAATAGAAATATCCGAGAACTGGGATTTCTCTTCCCATGGGGTTGTGATCCATATACCCCAGATGGAATGCCAGTTCCCTTTATCAGAGTTCAACATGGTGCCCATTGAGAGAAAAATATCGAGTCCCATAACTCAGGATCAATAGAGAGTTTTTGTAGGCCATATTCGTTATAATAAATATACGCGGACATTGGTCGCGGTCAAGGAGACAATCAGCTACTCCATTGTTGGACTGGCCCCCGGCAGTTTTATCAATGAACTGAAGCCCAATATCCGATTTTATGACGCTGACACTTTCTTGAATCGGCTTGCTCCCAAAGGGTCATACCCGCAGGCAAGTTGTCGCTGCTGAATTGGGTGCATCGTTCCCCTCCATGGGTCAACCTGACGACCTAGATCCTGACGGAATATAAGGACACTCTACAGTATATCGACCTCTACTACGCCATAAGGGGCACCTGCTACGGTTTATTTATGAACCCGAAGCTATTCATAGCCCTCATTGAGATGTATAACTGTCGTATTGGGACCTTCTTTACTCCTGGTGGAGAGATGGGGCTCGCTCTCCACGAGATGCACGATATTTCCAAGTTGCCTTGGGGAGACGAGGTTTACGAGGAGTATACCCCAACAAATAAAGAATTTGAGGAATTAGGGCGGCGGTTCTCCGGGTTCCTTGCTGTATACAGGGAAGTGCTATGTCATCATAGCACATGTCAGCAGATATCTAAGAAAAAGGATGAAAGCTCTAAAGGGGACCTTCTGCATACCAAGGCTTGGATTAGTTACCTATTCAACCTTGGAGCCTCAGGCCGGGTTGCTCCTCTGAGCCCTCAAACTCAGGAGAGGGTGGATGCTCAGGTACGAGGCACCAAGAGGTCCAGAGCTGCAGGTAACATATTCGGGAGCTTGAGCGACTCCTTCAGTTACTTCTATCATGATACCCAACCTTTGTCCAATAAGGCTATCCTGGTCGGGTTCCTGATGATATGGCTGGTTTTAGGGGGCTCTGATTCTATTGAGAGAATCAGCCGCAATCTGATCCTTTCTGCAGTCAAGCTAGTTTTTTGAGGCAGGCTGGCTCTACTCCCGGTTATGGTATGCAGTATTCATCACAATTTTCTTACTTTTATGCTGAAAGTCATTACTTGTGAAACTACGAAGGCCTTCAAACGGATTGAGCTACCTTACCATTATCTGATAGGATGGCTGCTGATGCGCTGTCCCTCGACATGCCTTGGACCTGTACTACTATACCTGACTGCCGAGCTGCGCTCGCACGGAGAGATAGATATTCTTTTTTCGTGTCGGTCCCGCCTTTTATCGATGAAGAAACGGGCCGCTTGTATCATGATAGCGCTGTTGCTTCTCAGATCCTGCCTGAGAAGATATTCCGCTAGTTGCAGAATATCCGCCCTTCACATCTGGTATACCTTAACCATAATATCGCTTTCTTAGAGCCTTACCTACCCAACCGATACTCTCGGCAATTCGGGTATAGTCAAATATTTTTGGACAATCCCAGTCCTTGCCTGGGTTTTGAGGGCAGCGTCCTGGATGGCATTCGGGCTTGGCATTACTATTCTATGATCCACACCCAGGCCAGCTTCTACCTGCCTGACGCTAAGACCTCTGGGTGCATTTCATACATGGCGTGCCTTCATCACGTATCTGTGAATGGGCCCTCTAGCGACTTCGATCCAAATACCAGTTTTATTACTGGCACTAAATTGGAGGACAACGCAGGGAATCCCGCAAGAGGACATGGAGGGGGAAGGTGAAGGCTTCCCACTCTGGTTCAACTAGTACGGAGGTGGAGAATGACTCTAATGATCTGCAGCTCCCTGCAAGTCCTCTGGCGACGCACTCGCCTTCTCCTGTACCAAGTCTTTTGCGTAAGCGGAACAGGCATGGTCCTTCCGTCATCGACAGTCCTCGTTCCAAGAAGTGGGTCACGATTAAGGTCCGTGGGCCTATCTTCGAGAAAGGGGGCAGTGATGTCGAAGCTAACTCGGGGGTAAGCTCTTTCATGACAAACCCCAGTGTTACTCTTGGGACATTATCTGAATGTTCCTCTTTGTAGGCATCAGAGGGAATAAACCCTTTACAACCCGATGTTGCCTATGAGCTTCGCCCTATGGTGCCGACTACAAACACCCCGGTCAGGGAAGGTGCCAGCCTTACGGGACCTGATCTTGGGATTGTGGGGTCTCAACAGACTGGCGTCGATACAGCTACGTCTCTTTCCGGAGCAACTGGGGCTGGAAACGCAAACGAGGCAGCTCGAGTACTGCCGTTGAGGTCACAGGGGATGTGGGGGTAACGAGAGGAGCTGAGATTGTCCTGAATGAGCCCCAATCTTTGCCTCCCTCCCCTGGTAAGCTATGTCATATTCTTACCAATTAGAGGATTTTTTTGCTCCAACTCCATATCCTTCGAGTCAGGCTGATTGTTGGTTGTTCTGGATCTATAGGGCCTACTTCCTCACTGCCGATGGCAGACACGGTCGCGGAAGAAGGGATAGAAGAGGACACCAAGGTTGACCTTATACACAGAAGAAGTGTACCTCCTCCCCTTCCGGCTCAAGTCGAGGGGCCCTCCACCGAGTTGAGTACGGAGGTGCGCGTCATGGAAATGTCGATCGCAGAGGATGTGGTTCCTACGTTCGCATCAGTGAACGCGAGGTTGGTAGATACGGGGTCGGTTAATGCTGCCCCTTTCCCGAAAATTGAGCTCTCTAAGTTGCCTAGTCTCCGGCTCCTTCGTGCCGCAGAGGAAGAGATTACTGTTGTACGAGAATCTCATCGCTCGGAGTTTGCTTCTTTTTTGACAGGGTCGTCAAGCTCTGATGCGCCGCCTTCCCAGACACGTTCAACTCCCTTGGCTGCTATTCCTTTGACGCCCTCTTCTTTAGAGAACATAGACGAATCATCAAAGGATATAATCGAGAGCTTTTACCGCCATTTAAAATAGAGGGTCGATGCTACTTTACGGAGAGGAACTTCATCCGCCGTGGCCCATCATTGTGCCCGCAGCCAAGTTGTACTGTTGAGAATGTTCCCGGGTAGAGAAGGGATGGCTAATTTTCTTGAACATAAACTAGTAGAGGTTGATCAGCGCCTGGCCCAACTGCAGAAACTATGGCAAGTTGACATGCCCCTTGCGGTGGACCATGACCATGCGTTCCTCCTAACGGCCTTGGAGAAGGTGAAGGCCGTACAGGAGACGACCAAACCCGATTTAGAGAAAGACCTTCAGAAACTGTCTCTAAAGTACGACAAGTTAAGCCGTAAGGGGGAGGATTGCTTAACTCGTGAGGAGGCCACGACCCGTGCAATTGCTGACACCAATGAGCAGATCCTACAACTCCAGGCTAAGCTGGCGTCCCTGGAGACTGAGCTCCAAGCTACCCGTCGAGAGAGTGAGCTAATTTGTGAAGAGACCAACAAGGTCACATGGGCCTCTGCTACTCTGGAGGGTACGCAGAAGAAAGTGGAGGACAATTGGCAGGCTCATGCATATCTTGAGGATGCTGCTAAGCTGATCCAAGAAGCTGAACGTCGGGCCAAATTAAAGATCGACCGCTCAACGGCGTAGCTTGAGGCGATACTCATTGAACTATGTGTTGTTGATGAGCAGACATAGTTGTAGTGGGTCTTCTGCCTCTCTTTCTCTCTCTTTTTGGGGGGACGTAGTCCCATGAATAAAAGTGTGCATTAATTTCATTCTTTGCTTATGACATCGGAGGTGCTTGTACTAGAGGGCCTAATACAGCATTTGTGATTGGCAGAGGACATCCTACTGAGGGACTTTTGTGGACCTTGTTTGCCATTAAAATTCTTTGATTATAAATTTCAATACAAACAGAACAGTATTACAATATAGGACTTAGACGTAGTCCTAGGAGTACACATTTGTTTAATCTGGGTTCCTTGTGCCAATGGAGTGAGTGGTAATGCGTTGACTCCGTTGACGATCTGACAACGGTTATCGATTCTCTGAAGGTCTGGATTGCTCTGGGTGCTGGAGCTTGCTGAGAGGAGGAAGACATTAAGTGTCTATATCTGCCTCTCTGGTGGTGCGAAGTCTCTGTCTGTTCGCTGTGGAGGTTGATATGTATGCATATAGATTAATCCGTGTGTGTGTGTGGAAGAAGGAAATGATCCCTCTATTTATAGTTTTGTAGGCTTGCTGCTCACGCACGTATATGTAGGATGCGCCTGTACGCGGGGACATTACGTGTTGATTGCTGATGGAGGCGCATGGACGATGCGCCCTGATAGAGGGGGTTGACTTCCTCATGTTGCTGTTGTGAACCGGCACGTAGCAGAGAAGAAGATCTTTCTGTTGCTGAGATCTTGGATAATTTGAGTCAAAGGACACGTGTCATCGACCCATGGCTTGGAGATCTCTGATTTGGTGGGGATGATCTGGTAGGATGCGCCTAGGATTGGGCGTATGAGGAGGCTTTGGCTCGTAACCTTTAGGAGTCACAAACTATTCTGGACGCATGGCTTTTGAGGCGCATGCAGAGCTTCAGAAGTGACTTTAATCCTGTCTTTTGGGATCAAGAAGAAGTCTAGGGCGCATGGCTTTTGAGGTGCGTGCAGAGTTGTAACAGTGACTTTCCTTCTGTCTTTAGGGATCCGTGAAAAGTTTGAGGCACACAGCTTTTGAGGCGTATACAGATTTGGGCGCATGGCCACGGAGGCGCTTGCGAGATGGTTGGGTGGCCACGTGGCAGTAGCCGTCGGAGGGGAGTAATGATGATGCTGATGTTGGCGATGCTTCGTCTTCTAAAAAAGTTGTCGACTGCTCAGACTTTGGGAGGCGTGCTGCCAACTCTGTCAGTTCAGCATTTAATGTTTGTGACATTCGATGGACAGCTGAGTGGGCACGTCGATTGGCGTTCCACTAGGCATATGAGGACGCATAGGGGGGCGCATCCCCTGTGATGCGCTTGGTGCTGAAAGGTACATCTGTGTGATGCGCTTGATGTTGAAGGGCGCGTCCGTGTGATGCGCTTGATGTTGAAGGGCGCGTCTGTGTGCATGGCGCATCTTTATTGATCCGTCTGTTGAGTTCTTTAGAGCATTAATGGCTCCCTGACTTAGCTGAATTCGAAGAGGCGAGTTCATTCATCAAAAATACAAGTTCATTGCACTGACTTCGGGAAGGTTGCCACTTGGCGCATGGGTTTGATTTGCCCTGGCCTATAAATAGCAATAGTTTGAGGGAGTCTTGTTGTCTCTCCCTTGACTTCTCGACGAAGATAGATTCGACTGATCCTCCTCCTTGGCAAGACATTTTACTGTGGATGATGGTTCTCCTTGTTCAAAGAAGCTTTGACGGTGAACTCCTTCAGAAGATAAGAGCCTCAGGCTGGTAGATATGCATGTACGTTGACGAATAAGTGATTCACTGACGGGGTGGAGTGATGCACTGGAAGACATGTACAGCATGTTGCAACTGTTGGAACACAGACTGCCTTGGTGGTGGAGCCACTGTCTTGCGGTAGCAGCAGTTGATGGCGACCGTAGCACAAGTGTGCCCTGTGAGGGGCACATTATGCTTGTTGGTCGCCTCTCCTGATCGGCGCTTGTGAGTGATCACGTTGCGCAGATCGTTGGAGGAGAATGCCACCTTCGCACCCCCTTCAGGCGCATGGCAAGGCCAAGCACCGGGGTGGTCAAGTGAGAGTGCCACCTTCGCACCCCCTTCAGGCGCATGGCAAGGCCAAGCGTCGGGGTGGTCAAGTGAGTGTTGTACCCCCTGATCTAACACCAAACAGGCATCCCGATCAGTAGTGGGGGAACTACAGCATTTGAAGTGACTTGAATGGACCTCAAACGCACAACCAGAGGAGGCGCGGGAGTTCAAGACCACTGGATTTGCCTTACTCGACTTGGTTGTGCACGCAGTAGATGCGCCCAAGTGAGACAAGGACTTTGAAGGTCGGCTCATTTTTGGCACCGCAGCACTCGAGTCGACCTTGTACAACTTACCATCAGCAGTGCGCATGATTGTGAGCGCATGCTTCTGGTTTACTGCTGGCATAGCACGTTTAAAGCGCATGGCCCGTGCCGCCTTGGACTTCTTCGTACCAGCCCGTGGGGCGCATAATACTCAGAGTCCAAATTATCCTTGCCATGACAGCGAGTGAAGAATTTGCAGCCAACCTAGAAGAATACTGCAACTTTTGTGGCTCGAACGGGCTCCCTGGATAATGGGCTCCCTTTTCTTTATTTATTTTTGGTGCCCTTTTCAAAGGAGGCAAGAGGTCTCTATATATAGAGTGGAATGAGGCCTCCCCTCTTCTCCTTTCCGATGTGGGATTAAAAGAGAGATCCCTTCTTTTTCATGCTTCTACAAGACCCCCTTTAAAGTTTTTTAAAACTTTTGGACAAGTTTTGAAATACTTTGAAAAAGAAGCATGAATGGTAGAGCTGTTTAGGTGTGACAATCCTATCAGAGGTAGTATGGACGTGATAGGTTTGGGTACTTCCACTGGGGAATTTATATGGACTTATCATCCATGGCGCACCTTAGTTTTAGGTACAGATAATAAGTTGAGAGAGAGTGAGAACCAACATATTTACTCAGAGGTAATATGGACGTGGTAAATATGGGATTGATGGTAGAGCTTTCCCACTCAGAGGTGATATGAACGTGGTAGGAATGACTCTGGAGGGAGATACGTGGAACTACTCAGAGGTAATATGGACATGGAAGTTCCGCTGGGGATGTTTAGGGATTGTAGTCTCTGCTTTTTTGGTATTTGCAACTCTTGCTGGGGATAGTGTAATCCTTTACTCTCCTTTTCTAAAAATAAAGAAGTACACCATTTTCTGTGATGTGTTCATTTTTGCTTGTCATGAACTTTGATGATTTGTGTGGACCTATTATATTTTGCGTACCTTGGTTTCAGATACAGATAATAAGTTTGAAGGACCCAATGTATTTGCTCAGAGGTAATATGGACGTGGCAAATATGGGGTTCAAATGATAGAATCTTCCTACTCATAGGTGTTATGAACGTGGTAGGAATGACTCTGGGAGATGCACGGAACTACTCAGAGGTAATGTAGACGTGGAAGTTCTGCGATCGATGTACGGCAACGCGGGGGTTGTCTGTACGGGATGTTTACCCAGAGGTAATGTGGACGTGGTAAACATGATGGGTAGCGTAGTCTTATGGAATATAAGATTACGCTTTGTAGGGTGTAGGGGAACAACTCAGAGGTGATGTGGACATGGTTGTCCTTCTACTGGAGGATGCTACGGAACAGCTGGGTTCCGGCAGCGTATAATTTCGTTGGAAGGGAATTGTCTGTGAGTCCTGATGATTGGATCTACAGATCCCCTGGTGGAAGCACATGTCTGAAAGATGTCAAGAGTAGCACTTCTTTAGGAACTTGCCGTTGATGGACATCATAAACAAGTCCTCATTGGGTTTAGCGAGGCGGTAAGCACCGTTTGAGTATAGCGTCTCTATGATGAAAGGTCCTTCCCATTTGGGCTCGAACTTTCCTGGTGTTTTATGAGTCAACACCATCGGCCTCCTGACTGCCAGAACAAGGTCGCCAACTTGGAAAGTCCTCTGCTTGACCTTCTTGTTGAAATCCAGTGATATACGGGCTTGGTAGAGTTCGATGCGTTGTTGAGCTAGGAGACGCTTTTCGTCAAGTGCCTCCCGTTCCCGCAGACGACGACGTTGATTGTCTTCTTCTGTGAGTTGTTTTATGATTACTACGCGGAGTGAGGGTATCTGAATCTCGAGAGGTAGTAGCTTCGCTCCCGTAGACTAAGGAAAATGGTGTGTTGCCTGTCGGGGTCCGTACCGTTGTACGGTAGGCCCAAAGGCATTCGCCAAGCTTTTCATCCCAGTCGCATTTGTTAGATGACATGACCTTTTTGAGTAGCCTGACAATAGTTTTGTTGAACGCCTCTGCCAATCCGTTTGCTACCGGATTGTAGGCGGTTGATGCCAGGTTTTGAATACGATTCTTGTCACAGAATCGGCTGAAGGCATGGCTGATGAACTGAGGACCATTATCGTGGATGATCCTCCCGGGTACCCCGAAATGGTAGATGATATGGGGCTTGATAAAGTTGATCACCCTGGAGCTTTTTACTTCTGCCAAAGGAACTGCTTCTGCCCATTTGGAGAAGTAGTCAGTGATCGCTAGGATGAAGCGGTGTCCTCTCGATGAAAGAGGGGTGATTGGTCCCACAATGTCCATTCCCCAAGCTTCGAAGGACCAGGAGGCGACTGTAGGATGTAGTGGTTCGGACGGTGTATGAATGAAGTCTGCGTGCAGCTGGCACGCATGGCACTTCTTAGCATATTCAACAGCGTCAGCGGCCATGGTTGGCCAATAATAGCCCATGCGTCGCAGTCGATCCTGCAACTTAGGACCGGGCTGATGGGCCCCGCGGGTTCTATCATGAGCTTCTCGAAGGGCTTCGGCTGCTTCTTCGTTAGACAAACATCGAAGGAGAAGTCCATCGTAGGAGCGTCGGTACAGCATTTTGGTAGCCGTATCGTAGTAGAATCGAAGAGAGCATCTCCTGACCGAGACAGCTTCTTTCGGGTCCTCTGGAAGAATTTCGTAGACAGCGAAGTCGATGAACGGGAATCTCCAATCCCGGACGTTAACACCGGCACCCGCTGACATGGCGTGGGACACTTATGAGCGCAGGTTGTTTTTAGGGCAGACCAAGTCTCGACCCACTACCGTGACGTAGTGTTGAGTTCCGAGGGGTGCCGCCAAAGAGGCTGCGAGGCCAGCCAGAGCGTCGGCCTCTAGATTTTGTAGACGAGGTACGTGTTCGATGAAGAACCCGGTGAAGGTTGAAATGATGTTCAGTGCAACTTCATGGTAGGGGATCAAATCTTCATGGCGAACCTCGTATTGCCCTCTGATCTGATTTACGACGAGCTTTGAGTCACCGTAGGCTTCCAGATGATTCACCTCCCGCTGTTGCGCTAGCTGGAGTCCCATAATGAGCGCGTTGTACTCGGCCACGTTGTTGGAGCACGGCTTCGAAAGGGAGTAAGCACGTTGGATGACCAGCTGATCGGGGGAGACTAGTACCACCCCCACTCCTGCGATGATTTAGCCTTTGGGGCCTGTTCTTGAAGCACCATCGAAAAACATCCGCCAGACGGAGCCTTTTTTGGTGACGTTTGATTCTTGGACCTCATCCGGGATGTCTTCATAGAGTCTTGAGGACTCCGGGATGGAGTGTGCAGCTAAGAAGTCGGCCAGAGCTTGACCCTTAACAGCTTTTTGTGGAACAAACACCATGTTGTATGGCGTTAGCAAGATCGCCCTTATGGCTAGCCGAGAGATCAGTAATCCTAGCTTCGTCATGAGGACCCTGAGCAGATTGACTCGGGAAATGACGTGAATTGTCTGGCCCGAGACGTAATGACGAGTCTTTTGGATGGCAAATTCCAGGGCCAAGCACTCCTTTTCAACGGGGTTGTACCGGTGTTTGGCCCCGATCAGAGTTCGGCTGAGATAGTAGTTTGCTTGCTCATAGCCTGTGTCACTGTTCTGAGCTAGCAGGGCGCCGAAGGAATGATCCATGGCACGAACGTAGAGGAGGAATGGTTTGCCGGCGACGGGTGCCACCAGAACTGGGGGGCTCGTCAGGTAGGCTTTGATGTCGTCGAAAGCCTTTTGGCATTCCTCTGTCCAGACGTAAGAGACTCCCTTCTTCATGAGCTGGATGAAGGGTTGACATTTGCCGAAAGGTTTGCAATGAACCTCCGGATGTACGCCAGACGCCCCTGTAGGCCTCGAAGTTCTCGAAGATTTTTCGGAGGGTCCATATCAAGAATTGCTTTGGTCTTCTCGGGATCGTCATGAATGCCTTTCGCCGTGATGATAAAGCCCAAGAACTTTTCGCTCGAAATCCCAAGGAAGGATTTAGCGGGGTTCATCTTGAGTTGATGTGCCCACATGAGGTCGAAGACTGTCTTGAGGTCTTGTAGGTGATCTCCGTTTAGACGGCTCTTGACTGCAATGTCGTCGACATAGCATTCGACTGTCTTACGAAGGTGTTGATGAAAAATGGTGCTCATAGCACGTTGGTATGTCGCACCAGCATTCTTCAAGCCGAAGGGCATCACTGTGAAGCAAAAAACGCCCTTTGGAGTCCTAAATGACGTATATTTTGCGTCATCGGGGAACATCTTGATCTGGTTGTAGCCCGAATACCCGTCCATGAAAGATATGCGCTCGAAACCACACATGTTGTCGATCATCATGTCGGTGATTGGAAGCGGGAATTCATCCTTCGGGCAAGCAGAGTTGAGGTCTCTGAAGTCGATACAGACTCGTATCTTTCTATTCTTCTTGGTGACGGGGACTACGTTGGCTACCCAATCTGGGTGTTGCTCTTCACGGATGAAGCTACTAGTCAAGTGTTTGTCTACCTCCTGATCGATGGCGTTCATGATGTCCGGACGGAAGCGCCGCTGTTGTTGCTTGATAGGCTTGGCATTAGGCAAGATGTTCAACCTATGCATCACGATTTGGGGATCAAGTCCCGGCATATCTTTATAGCTCCAGGCAAAAGACGTCGATATATTCTTTAGCCAGCTGGATTAAAGATTTTCGGTCTTCTCCTTTTAGGCTTTTGCTGACGAAGATGGGTTTGTAAGAAGATCCATCCCCAAGGTCGATCTGCTCGACTTCATCCTCGGTGGAAGGTTCACGTAATTCGAAATGAGACTCCCATTGTTGTCCCAGGCATTGAGCCCAAGGTTCTTCTTCGAAGAATTTTGGTGCTTGGTCTTCGCCTTCTTCTTCTTGAGATTGTACAGATGTCATGTTGGCTGACAGCACTCTCTTGAAGACAGATCCGATACTGGTATCAAAATCTCATGTTGACGCTTCAGATGGGTGAGAATGTTCAATTTCCTCTGCGTCTGAACTCTTTGGAGTTGATGGCGACGTGACATAGCCTACCCCCCGTCGAGTTTTGTTGTAGTAGTCTTGCGGCTTTCCTTTAGGTGTTGGAAGCCGGAGAGGGAGACGTCGACCTTTGCCGTAGTTCAGGCCTTTGTCGCTTTTTAGGTTGTAATCCATCTTTTGGATGAGGTACTTTGCTTTGTCCGTGTACCGATAGAGTTGTATTCTGCCGGCATCTGGTTCTGGCTCGAGTGGCGGAAGGTCTTGATGACGCTCGACCTTGTCGAAGATGATGGATTCTTCGTCTCGACTCCATGGTGGGACTATGTAACAAACCCCTTAGGATGGGACTACTCGATTTACATGATGGACGGTCGTTATTTGTGTTTGCAACGACCGCAGAGCGTTATCCAATGTATACATGGCATTCCAATGTGGAAGACTAGAAAAATTAAAAGACACTCTATTATTGATGAAATGCGAGATTTTATTCCGTGGGAATACATTGTCGAGAGATGGGGCATCTACATCGGCCGAAATATATTCCCTCAGCTCTTCATCTGTAAGCACTGTAGTAGGATCGGGAGGGTCCACCACAGCGTTGATCTGGGAGTCCGAAAGGACTACATGAGCCTTCTCCGGCGGCTTGGATGGCGGCGGCTTGCCCTTAAGACGTACCTTCAGAGCTGCCTCTGCTGCACCTCCGGTGACTGGCGCCTTCTCCTGTAGTTTTGCCATAAGGGGAGCCGACGTTTGAGGGGACTTTCCCTTGAGCCGTATCTTCAGGGGAGCTTCAGGAGCAGCTGGTGCTTTCCCGGATAGCTTAATGCTCATGGGGGGCAACTTCTGAGGCGGTTTGCCTTTGAGTCAGATCTTCAAAGGAGCATCGGGAGTGACCTCAGGCTCCATGTCCGGCTCTGCTGCCATTTCTGCTTCGTCATCAGCATCATTGGCCTCCTCCTCGTTAGGTGACTTGTATAAGTCGACATCGGTGAAGTAGGCTTCAATCCCTTTGAAAGGGTCGATGTCCACAAACTCCGTACGGATGACATTATTGGTGGACACGTACTTCATACATTGGTGGAGCGTGGATGGCACCACCATGTACTCGTGCAGCCATGGGCGACCCAACAGAATGTTGTAGTTGACTTCAGCATCCACGACATAACAAGTGACCTCGGTTCTGAGGTTACCGATGTGGCACTTTAGTCGTATTTTGTCCAGTGGTTCGCTTTTGCTGGCATTGACACCACTAATTGTCGTGTTGGAGGGCGCCAGTCGGTACATTGGGATCCCCAGTATTGAGAGCAGCGTCTTCGGGATGATGCTGAGGGGAGACCCCGGATCGATCTGAATCTGCTTTACCTTGACTGAACCGATGTACCCTGTGTAATACAGCAGCCTATTGTGTCGATTGTGTTTGAGCAACATGTCCTGTTGGGTGAAGGTTATATTGGGGATAACCTCCTCCGTACAGTGACAGCGCTGGCACACAATCGGAAGATCTTCCGGCTGCTTGACCTGACTGAGAAAGGATTCAGCATCCTTCAGAGCTTCGCAGAGAGCTTCTCGGGAGTCTTTGGAAAGACGGAGGAGCTCGAACAGAGATAGACGGGCGGGAGTACTGGCGAGTTGTGCCAGTATGTCGAAGTTGTGGGGCTTGGCTAGCCCCAAAGCATTCTCTTTTCACAGAGGCCTATCGAAGCGGGCCTCTATCTGCTTCTGTTTATTGGCTGTTGAGGGTTTAGACGGGCCCTCGTCCTGGACAGCAGGGACGGTGCCAGGAGGCACCACCTCGACGGCAGCTTCGTCAGGTTGGACGTTTTGTTGTGACGCGTCTGCACAGGAAGTACCTCTTCCGCTGAAGAAGAGACCGTGCGGCAAGACTTGATCTTCCTGCCTTTGGACTTGGAGGTAGGGCATACCTCCGGTTGAGTCACCTCGGAGACGAGATCGGGGTGAACCCACAGGATCTCTTCCCGAGATGTGGTGAGTGGGATGAGTCCACTCACGTTATCACGGGTTGGTGGTAAGTTAACCACCTCCATTGTCCACTTAGGTATGGAGACGACGCCATCTTGTGTTGTAGTCGGCGGCAGGGTGCCAAACTGGAGTGACACCACGTTGGCCGATACCGTCTTCTCTTCGTAGTCGATGGAGATTACATCCGCATTGATCATGTGTTGGATATAATTCTTGAGGACATAGCAGTCCATGGTTGGGTGTCTGACAAACCGATGGTAGTGATAGTACCTCGGGTTGTCCACTTTCCCAACCTCATCGGGACGCTTAGGGTCCGGAAGCTTGACCTTGTCGCCCTGCTTCAGTATCTCAAAGAGCTGCAGGGTGTCTTCGTCATTGAACGAATAAACTTCCTTCGGCCTCGGTGCAAGTGGAGGCTTCTGAGTAGGTGCTGATGCACCTTTTGAGGTATTGACAGTCAATGCCTGCTTCCCTTTTGCCTCTCGTACGGGGTTGTTGGTTGCAGGCCGTTTTCTCTTGTCCTCGAAGACAGGGAAACTGACTCCCAGAAGACGAGCGTTGGCTGCCTTCTTCTCCACGGCTTCTGCTTCAATGATCAAGGAGCTCCAGTCGGGAGGAGGAGTAGAGTTGAGCCAGAGCTTGACTGCAGGCAGCATGTTCATGCTGCAGGAGGAGAGAAGCGCATGTTCTGGCATGCCCGGGGGCAGTTTGAAGCAGGCCTGTCAGAAGAGTTTGATGAACACTCGAACTGTTTCCTTCTCCTTCTGGCGTATCTCTATAAGGGATGCCGTTGTCATGTCCTTTCCGCCGTCGTAGAAACGGTCGAGAAAGAGGCGCGTCAGGTCGTCGAAAGAAGATATTGAATTATCGAGGAGGCTGCAGTACCAGTCGTACGCCACTCCTTTCAGTGCCCCAACAAATATGCTGGTAAGAAGCGCTCCTCCTTCGAAAGATGTCCCGTCTGAGACTAGAAATACGTCAGGTAGCGACGAGGAGAGTCCTTCCCGTCGTACGGCGTCAGTGTTTATGGTTTTTACTTTGGAGGATAAACCACCTTGTTCCACTCGAGGGGATAAGATTGGGGGATGCCCATTTTCTGGCGCTCCTCTTGTCTCATCTTGGACTCAAAGCGCTCGCGCAGGTCCCTGATCATCTCGACCACGTCTTCCGTGGAGCTGGGAGTCGAAGAAGGTGGTACTACCGGATGTTGAGCATTTGAGGGCTCTGACGTCCGAGGTGCTTCTTGGCGACCTGCGTCCGAGGATACCCGTTGAAGGGGTACACTCGACTCTCCATTGGCCCCTGGATCGGGACCGGTAGAAGGTGTCCTGGTCAATGCTGATCGTATCTCAAACACTGCCTGAGTCAGTGTTTGCATGGAGACAAAGAGGGTTTTGAGTCCTCCCTCCAGAGTATCTATGCGCCGGACGAGATCTGTTGGTGGCGCATCAGACTCGACATCAGCCTCAGTAACGTTTACTGTCATGACACGGCCGAGAGTGGATGGATGGGTTGAGGCCTCACTCCCTTGTAGGGGGTTGCCTCTCCTAGAGCTTCGTCTGGGCTACCCCCGGCTATGTTCGGGAGAACATTCACCACAGGCGCATCCGCAAGGGCCTGATTACCCTCAACTTCATCTTGAAGGGCCTCTTCGTCTCCGGAACTCGGGTCCGCAGATGCTAGACTACCCCCCAGCTATGTTCTGGGGGACATCCTCGTCTTCAGAGGTTTCTGGGAGGCTGACTTCGCCTCGAAGATCTGCTCCAAGTGTGCTTTGGACACACTCGTCTTCGAAAGGAGGCTCGACAAGGGTCTGACTACCCCCAGCTTCCTCCAAGAACTTCTTCCTCGCTTGAGTGCCTTCGAACACTCCGGAGGATGAGACAGCTGTCCTGGTTTTCCTCGACTGGCTTTTGGACGAGGAAGAGAGACCGCAAGTCGTCTTTCGGACTGACGAGGAGTTGGAGATCACGTTGCATGAAGCAACCGTTGGTTCCTCTTCTATTGACACCTTCTTCCCGAGGCGACGTCGGAGAGGTGTTGATGATTGCTGCCGCTGGAACACCGACTGCCTTGGTGGGACTGTCGCTTTGCAACATCAGTTGATGGTGACCACAGCACAAGTATGCCTCGTAAGAGGTGCATCGTGCTTGTCAGTTAACTCTCCTGATCGGCGCTTGTGAGTAATCATGTTACGCAGATCGTTGTAGGAGAGTGCCACCTTCGCACCCCCTTCAGGCGCATGGCAGGGCCAAGCGCTGGGTTGGTCAAGTGAGTGCTGCACCCCCTGATCTAATACCAAACAGGCATCCCGATCAGTAGTAGGGGAACCACAGCATTTGAAGTGACTTGAACGGACCTCAAACGCACAACCGGAGGAGGCGCGGGAGTTCAAGACCACTGGATTTGCCTTACTCGACTTGGTTGTGCACGCAGTAGATGCGCCCAAGTGAGACAAGGGCTTTGAAGGTCGGCTCGTTCTCGGTGCCGTACTACTCGAGTCGACCTTGTACAACTTACCATCAGCAGCGTGCATGATTGTGAGCGCATGCTTCTGGCTTGTTGCTGGCATAGCACGTTTGGGACGCATGGCCCGTGCTGCCTTGGACTTCTTCGTACCAGGCCGTTGGGGCGCGTAGTACTCAGAATCCAAATTCTTCTCGCTACTACATCGAGTGAGTCTGTCAAAGACAGAGATATTCTGTAGCACATCAGAGGTGATGCACGGGGCATTGGCTGCGCCCCTGCTCCGTCGACGCATCTTCCTCGCCTGAGAGGGAAATGGCTGGGGAACATGGTTAGCCGCATGTTTCCCCGAGAGATGCGCTGCACCAGCGGGCGCATCTTAGTTGCTGAGGACGTCAGCAGGAAGGGAAGGCTGGATTGGTGCATACTCTTCGGTGGTGCTGCCCGAGGCATCGACCTTGCGCACCCAGACTCGGCGGGTCTTCTTCGGCTTCGGCGGCCGCTTCGAAGGACTTGTACTTCCTTCGGAGATGAACTCCTCAAACGCCTGTTGATTGAGGCGTACGACCAGCATCTTGTGGGAGGAGCCCACCTTCACGTCGTCGGATTATGACACAGCTTTCTCGGTGGAGGAGAAAGAGGTCCCCAGCAGAGTCGCCAGCTTGTTTGCCATTAAAATTCTTTGATTGTAAATTTCAATACAAACAGAACAGTGTTATAATATAGGACTTAGACGTAGTCCTAGGAGTACACTTTTATTTAATCTGGGTTCCTTGTGCCAATGGAGTGAGTGGTAATACGTTGACTCCGTTGACGATCTGACGACGGTTATCGGTTCTCTGAAGGTCTGGATTTCTCTGGGTGCTGGATCTTGCTGAGAGGAGGAAGACGATGAGTGTCTATATCTACCTCTCTGGTGGTGCAAAGTCTTTGTCTGTTCGCTGTGGAGGTTGATATGTATGCACGTAGATTGATCCGTGTGTGTGTCTGGAAGAAGAAAATGATCCCTCTATTTATAGTTTTGTAGGCTGGCTGCTCACGCGCGCATATGTAGGATGCGCCTGTACGCGGGGACGTCACGTGTTGATTGCTGATGGAGGCGCATGGACGATGCACCCTGATCGAGGGGGTTGACTTCATGTTGCTGTTGTGAACCGGTACGTAGCACAGAAGAAGATCTTTCTGTTGCTGAGATCTTGGATGAGTTGAGTCAAAGGACACGTGTCATCGACCCATGGCTCGGAGATCTCTGATTTAGTGGGGATGATCTGGTAGGATGCGCCTAGGATTGGGCACATGAGAAGGCTTTGGCTCGTAACCTTTAGGAGTCACAAACCATTCTGGGCGCATGGCTTTTGAGGCGCATGCAGAGCTTCAGTAGTGACTTCAATCCTATCTTTTGGGATCAGGGAGAAGTCTGAGGCGCATGGCTTTTGAGGCGCATACAGAGTTATAAAAGTGAATTTCCTTCTCTCTTTAGGGATCAGTGAAAAGTCTGAGGCGCACAGCTTTTGAGGCATATACAGATTTAGGCGCATAGCCGCGGAGGTGCATACGATATGGTTGGGTGGCCACGTGGCAGTAGCCGTCGAAAGGGATTAATGATGATGCTGACGTTGGCGATGCTTCGTCTTCTGAAAAAGCTACCGACTGCTCAGACTTTGGGAGGCGTGCTGCCAACTCTGTCAGTTCAGCATTTAATATTTGTGACATTCGATGGACAGCTGAGTGGGCGCGTCGATTGGCGTTCCACTAGGTGTATTGAGACGCATGGGGGGGCGCATCCCCTGTGATGCGCTTGGTACTGAAAGACGCATCTGTGTGATGCGCTTGATGTTGAAGGGCGCGTCCGTGTGATGCACTTGATGTTGAAGGGCGCGTCTGTGTGCATGGCGCATCTTCATTGATCCGTCTGTTGAGTTCTTCAGAGCATTAGTAGCTCCCTGACTTATCTGAATTCGAAGAGGCGAGTTCATTCAACAAAAATACAAGTTTATTGCACTGACTTCGGAAAGGTTGCCATTTGGCGCATAGGTTTGATTTGCCCTGGCCTATGAATAGCAACAGTTTGAGAGAGTCTTGTTGTCTCTCCCTTGACTTCTCGACGAAGATGGATTCGACTGATCCTCCTCCTTGGCAAGACATTGTACTGTGGATGACGGTTCTCCTTGTTCAAAGAAGCTTTGACGGTGAACTCCTTCAGAAGATAAGAGCTTCAGGCTGGTAGATGCGCCTGTACGTTGACGATGAAGTGATTCACTCTGACGGGGCGGAGTGATACACTGGGAGACATATACAGCATGTTGCAACTGTTGGAACACAGACTACCTTGGTGGTGGAGCCACTGTCTTGCGGTAGCAGCAGTTGATGGCGACCGTAGCACAAGTGTGCCCTGTGAGGGACACATTATGCTTGTTGGTCGGCTCTCCTGATCGGCGCTTGTGAGTGATCATGTTACACAGATCGTTGGAGGAGAGTGCCACCTTCGCACCCCCTTCAGGCGGATAGCAAGGCCAAGCGCCGGGGTGGTCAAGTGAGAGTGCCACCTTCGCACCCCTTCAGGCGCATGGCAAGGCCAAGCGCCGGGGTGGTCAAGTGAGTGCTGCGCCCCCTGATCTAACACCAAACAGGCATCCCGATCAGTAGTAGGGGAACTACAGCATTTGAAGTGACTTGAACGGACCTCAAATGCACTACCAGTGGAGGCGCGGGAGTTCAAGACCACTGGATTTTCCTTTTTCGACTTGGTTGTGCACGCAGTAGATGCACCCAAGTGAGACAAGGACTTTGAAGGTCGGCTCATTTTTGGCACCACAGCACTCGAGTCGACCTTGTACAACTTACCATCAGCAGCACGCATGATTGTGAGCGCATGCTTCTGGTTTACTGCTGGCATAGCACGTTTGAGACGCATGGCCCGTGCCGCCTTGGACTTCTTCGTACCAGCCCATGGGGCGCATAGTACTCAGAGTTCAAATTATTCTCGCCATGATAGCGAGTGAAGAACTTACAGCCAACCCAGAAGAATACTGCAACTTTTGTGGCTCGAACGGGCTCCCTGGATAATGGGCTCCCTTTTCTTTATTTATTTTTGGTGCCCTTTTCAAAGGAGGCAAGAGGTCTCTATATATAGATTGGAATGAGGCCTCCCTTCTTCTCCTTTCCGATGTGGGATTAAAAGAGAGATCCCTTCTTTTTCATGCTTCTACAGACCTACTACCCTTTTGTGCACCTGTGGTACGAGTAATAGATTTGAAACAGTTTTTTTTTCTGAACCTATTACCCTTTTACGCACCGGTGGTGCGAAGAATAGATTTTGAACGATTTTTGGTGGACTTATCACCCATTTGCGCACCGGTGGTACGAGTAATAGATTTGAACGATTTTTGGTGGACTATTACCCTTTTGCGCACCGGTGGTACGAGTAATAGATTTTGAAGCAAAACCTAACATAGGTAATAAGGACGTGATAGGTTCTTTGGCCTTAACACCGTGGCTTTATCCCAGATTGGGTACAAGTGTTATGTTAGTAGATTATCTATATCGGAGGTAATATAAATGTGATATACGATAATCAAAACCAGGAAGTTTTCTCAGAGGCGACAAAAAAAACTTGGCAGACTCCAGCGGGGTAAAGCATTAGAGAGGAAGTTCAGAGGTATTAGTATACATGACTTGTCACCCAGGGAGATGCGATGTGAATCCACTCGGAGCAAGTAGAATGTAAGTTCAGAGGTAATTAGTGTACATAACTCGACAGTCTAGGAGATTTAGTAGTTAAGGAAGTACAGGCATGTCTTTAAGCATAATACTTTTTCAAAAACTTGTCGTTTATGGGCATCATAAGCAAGTCTCCATTTTGTTTTGCAAGCCGGTTTGCGTCGTTGGACAATACGGTCTCGATGACAAATGGGCCCTCCAATTTGGGCTGGAACTTGCTGGCAGTTTTGTGAGTCATGACCATCGGTCTGCGAACGGCCAAGAAGAGATCGCCTACTTGGAATGTTCTCTGCTTGACTTTTTTGTTGAAAGCTCGAGAGATGCGTGCTTGATAGAGCTCGATGCTTCGTTGAGCTTGTAAATGCTTCTCGTCTAGGGCTTCCAGTTCTTGTAGTCGTCGACGGTAGTTATCATCCGACGTTAACCGGTAAGTAAGGGCCATACGAAACGAGGGGATCTGGGTCTCCAATGGGAGAACTGCCTCGCTCCCGTAAACCAGAGAGAATGGTGTATTTCCTATAGCCGTCCAAATTATAGTACGGTACGTCCAAAAGCATTCGTCCATCTTTTTATTCCAGTTGCGCTTGTTCGAAGACACAAACTTTTTGAGAAGCTTGATTATGGCCTTGTTAAAAGCTTCAGCCAGACCGTTAGCCGATGAGTTGTATGTCATTGAAGCCACATTTTGAATCCGATTTTTGTCGTAGAATCGATAGAAAGCATGTCTTGCAAACTGTGGACCATTATCGTGAATAATCCTCTAGGGTAGTCCAAAACGGTAGATGACATGATGTTTTATAAAACTAATCACATTTGATGTCTTTACCTCTGCAAGCGGAACAGCTTTCTCCCACTTGGAGAAGTAATCATTGATTGCAAGTATAAACCGGTGTCCCTTGGATGATGGCAGGGTGATTGGGTCGATAATGTCCATTTTCTATGCTTTAAATGGCCAAGAGGCTACTGTTGGGTGCAAGAATTTGGATAGTTGATGTATGAAGTCTGCGTGGATCTGACAAGCTCTACAATTCTTTGCATAATCGACCGCATCTCCTACCATTGTAGGCCAGTAATAGCCCACACGGCGGAGATGGTCCTGTAACTTTGGGCCAGGTTGGTGAGCGCCGCAAACGCCATCGTGAGCCTCGTGTAGGACTTCTTTGGCTTCTGTATTTGATAGGGAGCGTAGCAGTAGTCCGTCGTTGGATCGTCGATGTAGCATTTTTGTTTATGTATCATAGAAGAATCTTAGAGAAGGTCTTCTGATTGAAGTTGCTTCTTTCATATTCTCTGGCAGGATTTTGTAGACTACAAAGTCGATGAATGGGAGTCTCCAATCTTGTATGTCATTGATTATCTGGGTGGAGTAACTCGTACCTAGTTGAACGTTGTTTTTGGGACAAACCATATCATGGCCTATCACGTTGACCAGATGATGAGCATGATTTGGAACTGCCAAGGAAACGACGAGGCCTGCTAGGGCATCGGATTCAATATTTTGGAGCCTAGGACCATGCTCTATAAAGAATTCCTCCAAGGTTGCAATGATGGTAATCGCTGTCTGATGATAAGTAATTAGGTCCTCGTTGTGGACCTCATATGAGCCTCGGATTTGATTAACAATCAACTACGAGTCGCCATACGCTTTTAGGTATTCGACCCCTACTTTTTTTGCGAGTCGGAGCCCGACGACCAGAGCGTTATATTTGGCTACATTATTTGAACAGGGCTCTGTGAAAGAGTACGCCCGATTGACTACCAATCTAGAAGGAGAAATTAATATTATCCCGATTCCAGCGACGATATTACCTTGGGGTCCTGTTCATGAAGCACTGTGGAAGAACATTCGCCAAACGGCATTATGTGAAGTCATGTTTGAGTTGTTGACTTCGTCTAGGATTTTTTTCATAGATTCTGGCTATTTCTGAGCCTGGATGGGCTACTAAGAAGTCGGCCAAGGCTTGACCTTTGACAGCCTTTTATGGAACGAAAACCATATCGTAGGGGGACGATAATATCGTCCAGGTGGCTAGACGAGAACTGAGTGCGCCTGGCTTGGTCATGAGAACCCTGAGGGGGTTGACTCGTGAGACAACATGGATGGTCTGTCCTGTCACATAGTGTCGTATTTTCTGAATGGCAAACACCAAAGTAAGGCATTCCTTCTCCACGGCGGTGTACCTATGCTCCGTCCCCACCATCATTCGGCTGATGTAAAACCCCTATATTTTTGGGATTTTTACTGATATTTAAAAAAAAAGTTTCTTAGACTTGTATTATATGTTCTAAAAAATTTCTTTTTAAATAAATATACGTAACTAGAATTTGTGTTAGTAGATTTTTGTACTTTGAATAATAGTTCCTAACTTGGTACAATATTTATCAAATTATGATTTGTAAATATTTGATAATATTAGAATTATATTTTTATTATTTATATACTTATTAGATGTCAATGTTTCTTTTTAACGCATTGTTTATATGAGGAAAGGCAATTAAAATTTTTATTTACATATATAGATATAAGTAATAAATTAATTATTGGAAATTTATTTTTATAGTAAATATAAAGAGGTATTAGTGTGAATAAGTAATTATAATTGTATGTTCAAATATAAATGAATAAATATAAGCTCAATATAGGAGTATATTATTGGATTTAAATTCCTTGTATAAATTTTTGCTAAATTAGGTTACTAGTAAGCTTTTAAATATATAATAAAATATATGCCTATATATACTAATAGCTTAAATTAGATTTAGAAAATATTTCTTGTGAAATATCTGTTAGCAACAGTTGTTATATAACCCATATTCCAGTAATACCCAGGTATAACATAAAACCTATGGCAGGTGTATAAGCCCTCTATCTCATGTGTTGTTGGAGACTCGTGAGATTTTGTAAATCTGACGAATCCACAGAACCCAGACCCTCCCGATACTTCATACATTGTCCACAATGATGATCCACGAATCCACAGAACCCAGGGCTATCAACGGATAGCTGCTCACGAATGGGCAGAGATTTAATTAAATCCTCCAAATCTTTTAAACTCATTGTTTCTATCTTATCCCAAATAGATTCTCTATTGGATTGATTCAAAAACGAGATTTAAATCGAAATTTAAATCTATTATAGATCACAAATTAAACTTCGGCCTATAGGTTTCAGCCGATTGGAAAGAAGAGGATTTTCCTAAACTTCTCTCAAAATTCGACTAATCTCGCGCACCGAAGACTTCCTTCCATCACCCTACGTCCCCACGGCAGCCTGACACCGTCCTCGACCGCCTGACACGGCCGTGCGACGTCGGAGTTCGTCGGAACCCGACCTTGCAACCGCAGCTATCAGCAGCGAGGTATGCAACTTTGCGACCCGATTACTCCTCCTATAAACGATCGTTTTCAATTTCGTTTGATCCGACAAAAAGCCTATATGACCCACTTGAAATCTTGATAGATAGATGTGCATAGAGATAACAAAATTTTCCAGGAAATCGATACCAACATCGAGAAAAAATATGTTCATAAACAGAGGATGAACTGTTCACTGACCCTAATTTGGAAGGCAAAATCTCGTCGATTCTTCAACAGTTTCGAAAACCTGTTTCAACAAATTCATTCACAACTTAAACGAGATGGAAACCTAGTTTTTAGAATTATTTTTCAATGTTTATACTGTTGTTAATTGAGTTTCAAATTTGGGATAAAAACTAGTTTCTAAACTAAAATTTTAGGAAAAATTAATCGATACGGCGTGCGCCCCGACAAACCGGGCAACGTGGTCGCACAATATACACATCAAAAGGCGCATATGGATGTTGCCGACATGTGGGAACTGACGGAACTCGATTTCGTTGCGCGTACGCGACGAAATCAGTACGTATCCGTCGAGATACCCCCGTATCGACGTTTTATAAACTTGACCATAACTTTGTGCACGTTCGTCGTATCAAGACGAAACTTGTGCCATCAGGACCTTATCATTTTTCCGGTCATGTATGCCAAGTTTGGTCCGATTCTGAGAAGGTCAAATCGGAACGCCTTTTTGGCGGGCCCGCGACCCGCTCTAACGGGCGATTTTGTGAACGGCCCGCCGGAATCCATCTTTGGACATACGGTTGGATTCGTCTCTTCAAACCGGATCCGTAGACATGTAGTTTGGCGACTTTAGAGACAATAGATTTTGGCACGCATTTCGGTACAAAACAGGTCCAACGGCGGACATCGTTTTGACCCAAAATTACGATTTAGCCCTTATTCCAGAATTAGACTTTTGGACAGGCATTTTCTAAGTATTTATTTTATGCCAAATCTGTTCATGATGTTTATTTCAGCATCTGAGGTCGTTCGTAAAAGTTGGCTTTCAGTGCTTCCCTATTCTGACGATTTGAGTTACCAGACGTCGCCATTTTGCACACTACCTCCAGGCAAGATACCTTGCCACCAACTGTTTATTTATTTTAGTTCATATTTCATGCATTATTCATTATTTTATTTATGCAAAATAAACTGTGATACGTGGCACAACTTGTTAGAACTTACTGTTCAGTTATATTTCCTGCTATGTATTATTTTCTTACGCATTAAACTTAGAGTTAAGGGACCATCCTGTGTGTGTTGCATTCATAGGCCTTGACACATTTGTACCACGAAGTTGTGAGTCACATATAGTACTCGAACATGCGTGATTGGCTGGCCACCGGTACGTATAAGCCGTGCGATAGGAATAACCGCTAATAGATGTTGCATGCTTAGTTTGACTTAGCGGTTAATAGAGGTTTTGTGTTGTGGATACAACATAGTAGGCATTGGGCGAGGGGGACAATTTCTTAGCGTATGGGCTTCGATGCACTTTCCCTTTTGTAACCCATGAGCTCCGCTGGAGACGCGGGTCAGATTACCCATGATTACTGACGGCCACTGACGTTCTGCAGAACGTTATGCTCTTACTGATTGGGCCTCTGGTGCCCCAAGGGGGGACTATGCCGATCCCATTTAGCCAGGGCCCATGCGCAGGAAGGATTGCTTTTAACTACATTTCACTTAGAATGGTTAGGCTACCTTATCCGTTAGGTACGAGTACTTTTGGTTTGGGTACTTGTATCTGACCACGGCTTGGAACAATAACTTGTCGCGGATTAGTTCGTCACATCTTGTCCTTGTTTGGTTGTAGGTGTGACTTACTACTTCGATGAGAAGGTATTGAACCTTGTTGGGGTCCGGATACCATATTGGATTTATAGCATGGAAAGATACGTCATTGTGAATTAGTTTACCATCTCCTGTCCTCGTTTGGTTGGGGGGATGGTAAGCTAGTTCAATAGGTGTGTATTGGACCATGTTATGATCTGATCTTACTTATTCTTATTGAGCAGTATTTATTCAGTTTATGTAGCATATTTTTTTGTATCTTGTTACGTCCCTCTGAGGACCTGGTGATCTCTCCAGGTATAGTTGTGCAGGACTTCCCGCAGGAGTATGGCTCCACTATAGAGTCATCCTTCACGCTCGAGCGAGTCGTACCATCTGATCATAGCTGACCCTATTGGGTCGAGGAGCCTAATTAGTCATCATTTCTTATTCTATTTATCTTAGAGGTTGGACTCTATTTCCTTTCAGTTTATTCTAGCGCCGGTAGTGGATTTGTCTCCGCCCGGCCAACAGCTATATTTTGACATTTATTTTGATTCGTGAGTTACCATTTTCTTTATATTTACTGTGGATAAGATATAGCTTTTACTTGTGACTGTCCGTTATTATTTTTCACAATACAGCTTATGTGTATATTCGAGATTTCCATATATTGGAGTATATCTCGTGTATATGCAGCTGGCATGCTACGTTCCTAGTCCTATGTATTTTGGGAATGAGACTTACAGCTGAGGTAATAGATGGCTTGTTCATGCCCCACGTCATTGTTCTATACCAGTAAAGTACCGAGGGAGTGTCCCATTGCCCGTACATAGAGCAAGAAGGGCCTTCCAGCGACCGGGGCTACTAGAACTGGCAAATTCGACAGGTATTCTGTAATGTCATCAAAAGCGCGTTGACATTCTTTATTCCAAACGAAAGAGACGCCTTTCTTGATGAGTTGTGTGAATGGTTGACATCGTCCTGAGAGGTTAGATATGAACCTCCTGATGTAGGCTAGTCTTCCCTGAAGGCCTCGGAGTTCGCAGAGGTTCCTCGGTGGACTCATCTCCAGGATTACTTTTGTCTTATCGGGGTCTATGTGAATACCCCGTAAGGTAATGACAAAGCCCAAGAATTTTCTATTAGATACGCCCAGGAAGGATTTGGTGGGATTCATCTTCAGATTGTGCGCTCGCATGAGGTCGAATACTGTCCTCAAATCGTATAAGTGGTCATCCTTGGAGCAGCTTTTGACGGCGATGTCGTCAACGTAACACTCCACTGTCTTGCACAAGTGGTCTCTGGAGATGACACTCATAGCTCGTTGATATGTAGCACTGGCGTTCTTTAGGCCGAAGGACATGACTGTATAACAATATATGCCGATCGGTGTTCGAAATTGTTGGCCCATTGGTCTTGGTCAAACCTGATTTTAATAATTGATCAAACTCTGTCTTGATATAAATGCAAGGCAATTCAGATGTTTACCTACGACGTTTTGGACACTGCTAAACGATGGATATCTACTATGTTCAAGGCTGAAGCTGTTTGCCATTCCGAATGTATTTCCTTCAAAGCAATATAATTTTTTATTTTATTGAGTCTAGGAATATATTGTACACCAAGTCGTACTGGCAAATAGGCTGTCCGGAATCGTTTTTCAAAATCACCTTATCCTTTTAAAAATGACCTATGTTTTTGAAAAACATCCAATTTTACAAAAAGTTTCTGAAGTACTTTTTAAAAAGTCAAAATAATTTTTCTCAAAATTAACTGGTAGAACCCTAGCAGAACTCGGCCAGAGGTCGGCCAGAGCTTGGCCAAGTTGAACGTTATGTGAACGTTTGATTTTGAACTTGGTCACCCTTCAGTTGCGGTTTGTTATAAAGAGTTCTGTCCGAATTCTGCCCGAATTCTGTCAGAGTCCTGTCTTTGAAAAACCTATAAATAGAGAAGGATTTCGATCATTTCAAATCACCAATTCACTTTCAATCTCTTCTCTTCTAAAGCTTAGATTTTCTCCAAAGAGTTCTCAAAAGCTTTTATTTTCAAATCCCAAGCCAGTTACAATCCTCTAGTCGATTTGCCAGTACGGTACGGTCTAGAAGTTTCAGAGCGGTTGTAATCAGAGGCTTGATTGAAGATACAACTCTTCATAATTAAAGTTGGTCGAGTTCTTCGTATCAAAGCTCGCATCTGTAGAAGTTGCAAGGACTTCGTATAAAAACTTGCGGGATTTTCCAATAGTAGATTCAACTGGAAGCTAGAGTTCTTCTGACTGGACTAGTCCTCACAAGAGGGAAACCAGTATAAATCTCGGTGTTTGCGTTTGCCTTCTGATCATTTTTTATTACTATCATTTACTTTATGATTATTTTTATATCCGTGATCTAACTGCTAACGAGATTTTTAATTAGCAATATTCCACTGCCTACTCTATTCACCTCCCCTCTAGAGTATTCTGCTTTGCGATTTCGTTCCTACAATGGGTATCAGAGCCAGGTTATATAGGTAAAGCAAGGTAAAATTGCAGTTACATTCAATTGTTATTTAGATCACAGCATTACACATAGCAACTGTGAAATTCACAATTGAAGGCCAAGCCACAAATAGACCTCCACTGTTTGACGGCACAAATTACACTTATTGGAAAATACGTATGAGTTTCGTTCTGAAATCTCTTGATTTTGACTTATGGTCTATAGTTATTGATGGCTATAAAAAGTCCCCTCGTATTAATGTTGATGGAGTTTTAGTTGAAAAACCCCATGACAAATATACAGAAGAGGAAAAGAAAAAGGCCAGTCTTGACACACGTGCTATTAACGCTTTATTTTGTACTTTAGACAGAACTGAATTCAACAGGGTGTCTACTTGCACAACATCAAGCAAAGTATGAAAACTTCTCGAAGTAACCCACGAAGGAACAATACAAGTCAATGAGTCAAAGATCAGCAGACTTACTCAGGAGTTCGAGGCATTCAAAATGAAGCCAAGTGAATCAGTCACTCAGATGTTTACAAGGTTCTTGGATATTGTAAATCCTTTGTCTTCACTAGGCAAGGATTACAGTAACCATAAGAAGATTCGTAAACTTCTACGAGCCCTTACAAAGAACTGGATTCCAAAAGCTATAACAATCATTGAAGAGAACGACCTCTCAACAATGTCTCTGGAAACACTCATGGGTAAGCTACTCACTCACGAATTAGAACTTCAAGACTTTGAAGATGCTACACCAAAGGAGAAGTCAGAAAAGTTGATCGCTCTCAAAGCTCTACATAGAAGAACTATCGAAGACGACTCTGATGACAGGGACTCCGACTCTGAAGATCAAGCTCTTCTGGTAAGAGAATTTAAGAAGTTCATGAGATTTAATAGGAGAACAAAAGACAGCAACAACAACAACGAGGAAGATCATATTTTCTACGGATGCAAGAAGAAAGGATACATGAAGAAAGACTTTCCAACAGCATCATCATCAAAGAAAAACAGCAAATATGATAAAGGCTACCTAAAGAAATCTACATCAAGGAAGTACGCCAACACAAGCATATGACATAAAAGTGAAGCCAGCAACTCAGAAGACGAACAATCAGATGACGCTGCAAATGTATGCTTGATGGCTTGCGATCAGGTGGGACCCCCTTCACATGCTAGGAGCAAATAGATCTTCGACAGCGGTTGCTCACGGCACATGACCGGTGACGCTCTATTATTCATAACACTGTCGAAGAGGAATAAAGAATGATACATCTCCTTCGGTAATAATCTAAGAAGGTACATAATCGGTATAGGTGACATTGGTACGGCTCCCTATCCAGTGATTAAAGATGTTTGTTTAGTTACCGAGTTAAAACATAATCTGCTCAGTATAAGCCATTTAGCTGATCACGGTTATGGTATTAACTTCGTAAAAGATAATTGTACTATAGTTGATAGTTCAACTGGTAGTACTATATTTGAAGGTATTAGGGAATACAACATATATGTTTTCTATTTGTTGGAAGATGCTAACAAAGTAGGTAGATGTTTGATGGCCAAAAGCGTTGAGAGTCAACTATGGCATATGAGAATCGGTCATGCAAATATGGATACAATTTCAAGACTATCTACAAAGAAGTTGGTACGCGGCTTACCGAATATTTTTTACAAGAAGGATACAGTATGTAGTGAATGTGAAAAGAACAAAGCTACCAAATCCGCATTCAAATCCAAGAACGCTGTAAGTACCACTAGACCTTTACAACTGTTGCATATGGACTTATTTGGACCAAGTAGAATTACTATTCTAGGTAGTAAGTTATATGCATTTGTGATTGTAGATGATTTTTCTAGATATACATGGGTTTATTTTCTTGCATGCAAGAACGATGTATTATCAAAATTCGTCACCTTTTGCAAGAAAGTACAGAATGAAAAAGGGCTCATGATTACTCGTATTCGTAGTGATCATGGCAGTGAATTTGAGAATGCAGAATTCAAGCAATTTTGTGACACACACGGTTATTTGCATGAATTCTCTTGCCCTAGGACTCCGTAACAAAATAGAGTTGTGGAACGTAAGAACAGAACTCTGTCTGAAATGGCTAGAGTAATGTTAAACTAGTTTAGTCTACCTAGATACTTATGGGTTGAAGCTGTAAATACACCATGCTATATTCTCAATAGGGTTCTAATTCGACCTATATCGAAGAAGACTCCCTATGAACTATGGTTCGATAGAACACCAAATATTTCATATTTCAAGATCTTTGGTTGTGAATGTTTTATTCTTAATACTAAAGATAATTTGAGTAAATTTGATGAAAAGGCCGATGAAGGTATATTTTTAGGTTATGCAGCAAAGAGCAAAGGATACAGAGTCTTCAACAAAAGAACCATGATCATCAAAGAATCTATTAATGTCAAGTTTGATGAGCTAAATCAACACTTAGACGATGATGACAATAAAGACATAATCATACCAAGTACAGCTACTGCAAAACCTTTACACAAAGATGCAGAACCATCACAATAGGCATCAGATGAACCTCCAAGCAAAGAAGCCAGAACTAGCAATCTTGAGACTACACCAAAAGAGATGAGATTCTTGGCTAATCATCCAAAGAACTTGGTAATTGGTGAGATTACCAAAGGTGTAAGTACTCGTTCCTCGAATAAAGATATAGCTTCTTGTGTTGCTTTTATTTCACAGTTTTAACCCAAAAATATTGATGAAGCATGTAGTGATAATTTTTTGATAGATGCTATGCAAGAGGAATTAAACCAATTTGAACGGAATCAAGTTTGGAAACTTGTTCCCCATCCCATTGACCATCCGGTCATTGGCACCCGATGGGTATTCTGAAATAAACTGAACGAGAATGGTTTAGTGACTCATAATAAGGCTCGACTCGTAGCTCAAGGATACAATCAAGAAGAAGGTATCGACTACGATAAGACTTATGCCCAGTTGGGAGATTAGAATCCATTCGCATGTTATGTTCATTTGCATATTTTTATAATTTTAAATTATTTCAAATGGATGTCAAAAGCACATTTTTAAATGGTTTTATAAAAAGAAGAAGTTTATGTAGCTCAACCTCCCGATTTTACTGATTTTAAATTTCCTGAATATGTTTTCAAGTTGAAGAAAGCCTTATAAGGTTTGAAACAAGCCCCTCGTGCTTGGTACGATCGTCTAAGCTCTTTTCTACTTGATAACGATTTTTCAAAGGGAAAGCTTGTCACTACATTATTTATAAAATCTTTGAATAATAATATTCTTTTGATTCAAGTCTATGTAGATGATATTATTTTTGGATCTACTGATGAATCTCTTTGTCAAGAATTTTCAAAGTGTATGCAGAATGAGTTTGAGATAAGCATGATGGAAGAGCTGAAATTCTTTCTCGGACTGCAAATCAAACAAACCAACAATGGGATGTTCATAAATCAAGCAAAGTACATAAAGGATCTGTTAAAAAAGTTTGACATGGAAGTAGCAAAGCCACTTAGCACTCCAATGGCGACCTCAAACAAGCTTGATATTAATGAACAAGGCAAACCCGTCGACATACATAAGTATCGATGTATGATCGGTAGCTTGCTATATTTAACTGCTAGTCGACCAGACATTATGTTTAGTGTTTGCTTATGTGCACGCTTTCAAGCTAATCCTAAGGAATCATATTTGTGCGCAGTTAAGCGTATCTTTCGGTACCTTAAAGGCACTTCTTCTGTCGGCTTATGGTATCCCAAAACTACGTCGTTTGACCTGACCGATTATTTTGATGCTGATTTTGTCGGATGCAAAGTAGATAGAAAAAGCACTAGCGGCACATGTCATTTCCTAGGAAAAGCTCTAGTCTCTTGGTTTAGTAAGAAGTAAAATTCTATTGCATTATCAACAACCGAGGCTGAGTGTATCGTCGCAGAACGTTGTTGTGCACAAATTTTGTGGATGAAGCAAACTTTAGAAGACTATGGATTGTATTTTACACACATACCCATTTTCTGTGACAACCCTAGTTCTATTAATTTGACTAAGAATCCAGTATGTCACTCTCGTACTAAACATATCGAGATTAGACATCACTTTCTTAGAGATCATCAACAAAATGGAGATATAGACCTTGTATACATAGACACACAAAATCAATTAGCTGACATACTCACAAAACCTCTAGCAGAAGATCGTTTCAATTATTTACGTCGAGAATTAGGAATTTTAGATATCAATAATATTAATTAATTTTATTTTATAAATTAATTTATTCGATACTCAAAAACTGTTTTCGAGACAAGCCTAAAAAGAGTCTGTCTGTCACCACGACTACGGTCGAAGCAAAGCGGTACTTAAGAGTTCTTCGGTGAACCTCCGTTAGCTGGGACAGTACTCATGCAGCTAATCTGAGACAGATGCTGAGTAAAGAATATTAATTTATAAAATAATATTAATTATATTATGATTGAGATTTAAAATTATTAAACTCTGAATTAAACATTTGAAATGAATTAATGAAAAAGATATGGCCCACTGTTTTTTTACACATATATAGCCAGGCAACCCTTGGCAAATTCGGCCCGAGTTCGGTCCGAATTCGGCCAGAGTTCGGCTGGGTATATATATGTACCAGTCAGAACCCGAGGCCCCCTATTCTTCATTATTCCAAACATTATCAACACAGTAGCAACCGTGCCCCCTAAACCCTAGTTCGTCTCCACCTTCCTTCTTCCAATCCGCGTGGAGATCTTCGTCCAAATTTTGGATTTGTGCGGAGAATTTCGTCCTCTACAGCATATCCAACTCTCGGATGGTACAATTCCTTCTCTCCTCCACTTTCTAATTGTTAGGTGTTTGCCATTGATTGTAAATGTACAGAACAATTATCGGAGGACTGAACTTAGACTCACAATACAAACTCGCTCGTACAAAGAAAGCCTAGGGACGAAAACCTAGGTACAGCAGTCTAAGTACGATTGTTTATTTTAGATTCTGGGGGGTGACGATAGAGGCTCGGGAAAGCGACGGCCGCTCTGCCTTACTCCTTAGACGATCGGTACGCAGCCTTGACTCGGGGAAGATCTGCTTGGTCGTTGACGAAGAAATGCCTTCTTGCTCTCTCTCTGATTGCTCTCCTGGCTTCTCTCTCTGTGTATATTCTCTCTCTGACTATGGGGGAAGTCTCTCTGTGTATACGTATTCTTCTCTAGTTTTTTTTCTTTTGTATATCTCTCTATATATTACAGGGGAATGGCACCTTGCTATTTATAATAGTGGGATGTGATCACTAGGGTTGCCAATGATTAGCTCTTGGAGATGGCGGCGGCCTGGGGATTGATCAATCCAGGCCGTTCGTTTCTGATTATGACGAATCAGAACCATTAAGGGTAGATTGCACCAAATCCCCATTAGCAATTAATGTTGATTGGCATAAATCTTCCTTATAATGATTCTCTAATATCTGCAAATAAATCAAATTTACTCTCCTGCCACGTGCCCCAGATCATTGGAATTCGACCCGATCTTGGATTGCCATAAATCTGGGAGATTGATCGGCTGAGGATACGTATCCTGAGAGCCAATGGTGAGACTGGAACCGCATGCAGATTGGATGGCATGAGATTTGGCCCGCATGAATTTTGGGCCGCATAAGACTTAGGACACGTGTCAGGGCTATCTGGGTAGTGGCCCCCTCCTTCAGACTTCTGAACCATATGATGAGCCGCATGAACCGCATAATGGTGTGTCTGCTTGAGCCGCATGGGCATAATCTTCCTGAGCCGCATAGGGATGATTCCACTCGAGCCGCATAGGACAGCTTCACTCTGAACCGCATGGGAAGTCTTCTCTTCGAGCCGCATAAGCACACCCACATGGCAGGACCACGTGGCATTTTGTTGCACTCGGGGGATCGTGTCAGAGATTTCTTTCTCTTCCCTAGAGATTCATCATCATGACAGAGTCACAATTACCTGCTTTGGTGTCAGGTCTGTCAACTTTTCAGAGGGGTCAGTCGTCAAAGCAATTAATGCAGCATGGATCGGAGGGGAGCACTGTCACGCCACATGTCTTCTGAACCGCATGGAATGCCTCCGGCCGCATAGCTCCTTATGCCGTATGACTCCCTGAGCCGCATGCGTTTTCTGAGCCGCATGGGTCTTTCTTGGCCGTATGAGTCAATTTCTTTAGTATTTTCCATGATTCTACAGGACCCCCTTCAAAGTTTTCAATTTGTAAAATTGAAATACTTTGAACAAGAAGCATGGCCGTATTAGCCACATATGCAATCCCGACCGCATAGATGTCCTGGCTGCTTGGATGTGTTATTCGCATGACTATTTCAGCTACAGGGGGTGTGTTAGCTGCATAGATGGTCCAGTCCACGTGTGCGGGTCTTTATTTATCTCCAAGTTGCTTCAGCGCCGTCTTTGTAGGGGGAATCTCAAGGGTCAGTTCATTAATTCTTTTTGGATTTGGTGCCTTGGGTGAATCTTGGAGACGAAACCCAAGGAGTCGGTTTCGCTCTTCAATAGTCGGTCATTGGCCCACGTGTCCGCCTTCTCCCCTCCTCCTATAAATAGGAGGGGTTTGAAGAGAGAGAAGACTTCTTTATTTTCTTTCTTCTCTTATCTCGCTTGCCTTTCTTTTCTTCGATAATTGATGGCTCCCAAGAAGATCGTGGCAGTGAAGGGCAAGAAGGCGGCTCCACTTCCACCTTGGGTGCGGTTGCTGCCCCGCCCATCGTCGTACCTGCTGTTCATCCTGACGTCCATCCCTCCATTGTTGGTAAGGACAATGTATGAATTAAGAAACCCCAACCGCCATGGCTACGTCGCATACTTTATGCACGAGCCTTTGTAAATCGTATGTTCGCCCTACGGCTGAGCTGCGAACCGCATAAGAAAAATCATTGTGTCTGTATGTGCGCCTTATTAGTGAAACCGCATAGGTGGCGCATAGACTTTTATTGTACGGGGCCGCATAAGCCGTCTTCTGAACTGGAGCCGCATGGGGCTTTCTGGAGCCGCATAAGTCTTCTGAGAACTTCATGGGGGGCATGGATATTTTCTTGAGCCGCATGTGGTTTGAAAACACCTAATCAGCTCTTTTTTTTATTCTCTGTTTAACTTATTTTTTCTTTGTCTGTTCTTCAGTGAATTTGTCGGTTAACGCCGCCGGAGAACTCTTGGTGGGTAGCGCTCAAGCTGCTCTCGGCTATAGGTACGACCATATTATTCAGCACGTGGCGAATCAGTTTCCGAACGATGAGCCTGTGGCCAGATTGAATGCCATCAAGAATCAGCCTTCCCATTTCCTTAATGCTATGATGAACTCCGGGAAATTCGAAGGAGAGTTTTTGAAGCCTGCGTTCTTTTTTGGAGACACCTTGAGTCTGGAGAATGATCATGTTCTGGAGGTGTCGGAGGATTGGAATTTTGTTTCTAACGGGATGGCGACCCGCATCCCTCAGATGGAGCGACACTTTCCATTATCTTGGTTCAATATGCTCCCTTTGGACCGGAAGATGGAGGGGACTCTAACCCCTACCAGGAGTGGGATGTTCATGGGGAACATCCGTTATAATAACCCTCTGAAGTCCATGGTTGCTGGCAAGGTGCATACCAGTTGTTCTGTGACAGGGTTGGTCCCAGTTTCTTTCCTGAATGTGGCAGGTCCTAACTTCACGTTTTCTACCGCCGATACTTTTATAAATCGACTTGCCCGGAAAGGCTCCTATCCCGTTGGTCGATTGACGTTTCCTGGTTGGATACACCCTATTCCTTCGTGGATCAATTTATCTACCTGGATCCTGCAGAAGTATGAGGCTTTTTTGTGCGAGATTGGCCTGTACCATGCTATCCGAGGTACCAGTCATGGCTTGTTCATAAACAAGAAGCTATTCATGTCGTTGCTGGAAATATATAATTGTCGTACAGGGACCTTTTACACACCTATAGGGGAGATGGGACTTGCGCTCCATGAAATGCATGCGGTCTCCAAGCTTCCTTGGGGGGACGAAGCGTTTGAAGCATATACTCCCACTAATGAGGAACTCGAAGATTTGGAACGACGGTATCCTGGCTTTGCGGCCCTTTATCAGGAGATATTGTGTCATTATAACACATGCCATCAGATAACCCGCAAGGATAACCTGGAAGGGAATGCTCCCTATACCAAGGATTGGGTGCATTATCTCTTCTCAGCAGATGCCTCAGGTCTGGTTACCTCTCGTCGCCCTAGGTCTCGGGAGGCGGTCAAAGAATTGGTGTCATCTACTAGTGGCAGATTCAGGAGCCAAATCGACACTTTCGATTACTTTTACCAGGATACTCAAGAGCTATCTGAGAAAGCGCTTCTGGCAGGATTTTTGATGATCTGGCTACGAAATTGTGTAGTCTCGGGAGGAACCGGTTCTATTGAGAGAATTAGTTGTAACTTCATCCTTCCGGCTGTGAAATTAGTCTTGCGAATCAGGCTAGCTCTCCTTCCGGCTATGGTGTGTAGCATACACTGTGGCCTTCGTACCATCACGTCCAAGGTCATTGCCCGTGATGTGACCAAGGATTTTGAACGAACTGAGTTATCTTATCATTATTTGATGGGGTGGCTGCTGATACATTATCCATCTTTGATGAGGTCGGGCTCGGAGGGCGGTGCGACTGATGATGACGCCCTTATTTTCCGTTACCGTGATGAGCCTTGGGAATGTGAGGCCATGCGGGTTTGCCGAATGGTCTTGGCAAGGGCAGATAAGTATCATATTTTCGTATCCGTCCCTCGCTTTTCTGCCAGGGACATAGAGACTGTGCATATAGACGGTATTGTACCTCCTCAACTTCTGGATGGCCAGATGCTCTTATGGTTGCGTAACATCCGTCCCTCACATCTGGTGTACCGTAACCGTAATGTTGTTTTTCTGGAGCCGTATCTGCCTAGCAGGTTTGTCCGACAGTTTGGGTACAGCCAACTTTGTTTAGACAGCCCCAGCTCTTGTCTGGGTTATGAGGGAAGTCTTCTTGATGGTATCAGAGCTTGGCAATATTATGATTCGTTCCATACTCGCACCATTTTCTCGGTCCCTGCTATTAAGGAGTCAGTGGAGATCTTGTATATGGCGGCTCTGTATCATGTCATGGCGAACAAGCCCCCGGTCGATTTTAATCCAGGTACCAGTTTTATTGCTGGCACCGGTCTGGAGGAAGGCTTTCAAGGGGCCAAGAAAAGAAAGACTAGAACCGAAGTGCCAGATTTGGATTCCGCTGCTGAAGGTGATGAAGGCAACGAACATAATGAAGATGACTCTATCCTTCCAGTGGTAGGCGCAGAGGTGGGTCAGTTGCATGTTTTGTCAGATGAGATGCTGAGGGATCAGTCCCTTGTTGCGCCTGGTCCTATCCCGAAACGTAGTAGACAGGTTCCTCCTGTAGGCAGTGTTTCTCGATCCCGGAAGCTGGTTGCGACTAGGCACCGTCCGCCAGCCATAAAAGAGAGTGGAGAAGAAGTCAATCCTGCGTCAGAGGTAACAAAACTGCTCTCGATCCCTTCCTCCTTCTTTCCTTTGAGTTTCAATCCTGATTGTCTTCGTTCCCTCTTTTAGGTGTCGAGGGAAGAAGAAGAGTTTCAGGATGTCGAGACGGTGACCCAGGATAACGGGGCCTCCCATGAGCCTGTTTCCATTCAAGAGGACGCAGATCAATCTGTATCCCCCTTCAAGGTGACGGGGTTAGGGGACGTGACTGAGTTTAACTCGAGGATCCCGGGTGGGGGGACCATGCCCGTTGTGGATGAGCCGCGACCTTCATGCCCCTCCCCTGGTAAGATTAGCCGAATCTTAACCCGTGAGGAAGCCTATCTGCTCTATCATCATGTCCTTCGGGTTACGTCGATTGACTGTTATTCTGGACATTCAGGTCCTGCCCCTTCAGTGCCGAGGATGGACGTCGTCGAAACAACCCCAACCGAAGGGGCATCGGTGGAAAGGGGTGTACTTTCTCACTGCCCGACTCGTCTTGATGGGCCTTCTGGAGGCCTGAGTTTAACGGGCCAGTTCTCGGGGCAGTCGGGGCAGGGAACAATGGTCCTTGCATCATCCTCCGCTCCAATGGCTTCGAGAATCGACCTTTCTTCCCTGCCGAGCATCCAAGCTCTCCGGGCGACGGAAGATGAGTTGGCCGCTATTCATGCATCGTTCTGCTCGGACTCCGCTCCCTTGGTGGCGAGCTCTAGCGTTACTCCTCCGACGTTGCCGCTCCGGCTTCCTCTGACGCCATCCTCTGCTGAAGTTTTGAACGACGCGTTGCAGGATGTGGTTGCCAGTTTCCATCGTCATTTGAAGAGGGGAATCGAGGCCGCTGTAGAAAAAGGGACCTCTTTTACCTTGGCCCAAAGATGCGCCCATGGTCAAATAAACATCCTTAGGGATCTTCCTGATGATGCAGGAATGGCTTCGCTTCTGGAGGCGAAATTATTGGAGGCTGATCAGCTGGTGTCCGAGCTTCGAGTATTGCGGCAGGCTGATCTGCCTGCTGTTATAAACGAGGAGCGGAATTCCCTTATTGCTGTTATAGAGAGGACCAGAGCGGCTCGAGATAAGACCCGATCGGCCGTACTGAAGGATCTCAGCGACTTAGCTGATCGGTATGATCAATTGAGTTATGCGACCGAAAACGTTGTGGCTCGGGAGGAGTCTGTCTCTCGTGAGATTACTGAGACGCGGGAGCAGATTCTTACGCTTCAGAAGAAGTTGACTTTCCTGGAGTCTGAACTCGAGACTGCCCGCAATGACAGGGGGCTAATTGTTCAGGAAGCTGACAGGGTTACTCAAGCTTCGACTGACCTGGAGGCTGTCTTGAAGAAATTGGAAGATGACTGTCAGGCGCTCCTGGATTTGGACAATGAGGAGCGGTTACTCCAGGAGGCCGAGCGTCGCGCTCAGCAACGGATTGAGCGGGAGACCACCTCAGTGAGAGACCGCCTCCTAGAATTGAGTAATACTGAAATGTAGTCGGCCTTTTCTTTTTCCTTCTTTTTCTTTCCCTTCTCCCTCTCTTTTTTTTTGAAAGGGACGTGGTCCCGAAGTATGTAGTACTTCTTTTCTTCCTTCAAATAAAGAGTATTTTCCATTCTACCCTTCATTTGTATTGCCTGTTGTGCCTGTGATATTGTGGTGATGTTCTCCCCCGCATAGGGGATATATTTGTGGACCTGTTACCCATGGTGTACCTTGGTTTTCGGTAGAGATAATAAGTTTCGGTCAGGATGCCTGAAGCAGCCATAGCAAAGTGGTCATGGGTGCTCTTGGTATTGAGAAAAGAATTGCCGTAGAGCAGCTGGGCTCCTGGGGCATGATGAGGTGATAGGTTTGTGTTAAGAAATTTAGCTGAGGATATTTGTGGGCCTATTACCCTTGGCATACCCTGGTTTAGGATATGGATAATAGGATGAAAGAGAACTGACATACTTGCTCAGAGGTAACGAGGACATGGTAAGTAGGAAAGTTTTTTTTGAATCGTAGAGTCTTCCTACTCAGAGGTAATGAATACATGGCAGGAGCGAACTCGACGAAGGGTATTGGTGGTCAACAGAGAATATTTGTGGTCAACGGAGGACATTTGTGGTCAACAGAGAACATTTGTGGACCCATTACCCTTGGCGTACTCCGGTTGTGGGTACAGGTAATAGGTCGAAAGGGGATCATCATACTTACTCAGAGGTAATGAGGACATGACAAGTATGAAGGTTTCTTCGACGGAGCCTTCCCATTCAGAGGTAATGAGGACATGACAGGAGTAGGCTCAATGAAGGGGGGTACGTAGAATAACTCAGAGGTAATGAGGACATGGAAATTCTATATAGGGGTGATTTGTTTTTGGCAGAAATGGGACGACTCAGAGGTGATAAGGACATGGTCGTCTCGGAAATTTATGGATCCGTTACCTTTGTTGTGCACTGGGAGTGCAGGTATTAGATCATGAGGGAGGATCTCTTGTAGGAAGAAAGTTTAGCGGTATGATCATACATAACTTTCTACCTGAAAGAGTGACCAGGATGTGAGTTCAGAGGCACCATCGGGTACATGACTCGAGAATCTGGAGAATGGTGAGTGTGAGTTCAGCGGTACCAGCAGGTACATAACTCGAAAATCTGAAAAACTATGAGGGTGAGTTCAGTGGTATCAGCGGATACATGACTCAATGACTCGACAATCCATGAATGTTGGAATCAAAGTGTAAGTTCAGAGGTACCAGCAGGTACATGACTTGGAAATTTGGGATATCTTTATGGAAGAAGGGCATGAGTTCAGCGGTACATGCGGGTACGTGAATCGAAAATCTGTGAATGTTGGAATCAAAGTGTAAGTTCAGAGGTACTAGCAGGTACATGATTTGGGAATTTGGGGTATGAGTTCAGCGGTACAAGAGGGTACGTGACTCGATAAGTTGGAAAATTAGGGGGTTGAGTTCAGAGGTACCAGCGGGCACATAACTCGAAACTCTGGAAAATGTTGTTTAAACATAGTATTTCTTCAGGAACTTGCCGTTGACGGGCAACATGAGCAAGTCTCCGTTCTGCTTAGCGAGGCGGTAAGCACCATTGGAGAACACGGCCTCGATGATAAATGGGCCTTCCCATTTTGGCTGGAACTTGCCGGTGGTCTTGTGAGTCATGACCATTGGCCTCCTGACTGCCAAAACAAGATCGCCCACTTGGAATGTTCTGACTTTAACCTTTTTGTTGAAGGCTCCTGAGATGCGTGCTTGGTATAATTCGATCCTTTGCTGGGCTATGAGGCATTTTTCATCTAAGGCCTCTAACTCTTGTAGTCGACGTCGGTAGTTATCATCCGTTGTCAATTGATAAGTGAGGGCGACTCGGAGTGAGGTAATCTGAGTCTCTAATGGGAGAACTGCCTCACTTTCGTACACCAGAGAGAATGGTGTATTCTCGGTGGCTGTTCGAACCGTGGTGCGATAAGCCCATAAGCACTCACCGAGCTTCTCGTTCCAGTCGCGTTTGTTGGAGGAGACAAATTTCTTGAGGAGTTTGATGATTGTTTTGTTGAATGCCTCTGCTAACCCGTTTGCTGCCGGGTTGTATGGTGTCGAAGCGACATTCTGAATGTGGTGTTTGTCGCAGAATCGGTAGAATGCGTGGCTTATAAACTGCGGACCATTATCATGGATGATCTTTCGGGGCAGTCCAAAGTGGTAGATGACGTGGTGCTTCAGGAAGCTGATTACGTTCGAAGTCTTGACTTCGGCGAGTGGGACAGCCTCTGCCCACTTTGAGAAGTAATCAGTGATCGCAAGTATAAAGCGATGTCCTCGGGAGGAAGGTGGGGTGATTGGACCAATAATATCCATTCTCCATGCTTCGAATGGCCAGGACGCCACTGTCGGATGTAGAAATTTGGATGGTTGGTGAATGAAGTCTGCGTGGACTTGACAGGCCTTGCATTTTTGGGCATAATCTATTGCATCAGCCACCATCGTGGGCCAGTAGTAGTCCATCCGGCGAAGGCGGTCTTGCAGCTTAGGGCTAGGCTGATGGGCCCCGCAGACACCGTCATGAGCCTCTCGTACGGCTTCTTTGGCTTCTGCGTTCGACAAGCACCAAAGTAGTAATCCGTCGTAGGAGCGTCAATACAGCATTTTCGTCTCTGTATCGTAGAAGAATCTGAGAGAACGCCGTCTGATAGAAGTAGCCTCCTTCGGGTTCTCGGGCAGGATGTCGTAGACCACGAAGTCTATGAATGGTTGTCTCCAGTCTGGCGCTCCGTCGATCATCTGAGCAGAATAACTCGCCATGGCTTGAACGTTGTTCTTGGGGCAGACCAGCTCATGGCCGATTACATCGACCGAATGATGAGAGTGGTTTGGCACTGCTAGGGAAGCAGCCAGGCCTGCTAGGGCATCAGCTTCGATATTTTGGAGTCTGGGGACGTGTTCGATGAAGAATCCCTCGAATGATGAGATAATGTTGATCGCTATTTGGTGGTAGGGGATCATGTCTTCAGGGCGGACTTCGTACGTCCCCCGAATCTGGTTGACGATTAATTACGAATCGTCGTATGCTTCAAGGTATTCTACCCCCAGTTCTCTTGCGAGTTGGAGGCCAATGACCAAAGCGTTGTACTCGGCCACGTTGTTAGAGCAGGGTTCCGTGAGAGAGTAGGCGCGATTGATCACTAGCCCGGTAAGAGAGACCAATACTACTCCGACTCCGACGACGATGTTTCCCTTGGGTCCGGTTCTTGAAGCGCCATCGAAGAACATCCGCCATATGTTATCGTGGGTGGGTGTATTTGAATCGGCGACCTCATCTGGGATTTCTTCGTGTATTCTGGATGATTCCGATCCTGGATGGGCCGCCAAAAAGTCTGCCAGGGCTTGACCTTTGACAGCCTTCTGCGGGACGAAGATCATATAATAGGGGGACAGCAATATCGCCCATGTAGCGAGGCGGGAGCTGAGTGCCCCAGGTTTGGTCATGAGGACCCTGAGAGGGTTGATTCGTGAGATCACATGTATGGTTTGCCCCGTGACATAGTGCCGCATCTTTTGAATGGCAAATACCAAGGCGAGGCATTCTTTCTCCACAGCGGTGTATCGGTGTTCGGGCCCGACCATCATTCGGCTGAGATAGTAAATAGCCTGCTCGTGGCCTGCGTCGTTGTTTTGTGCCAGCAGGGCACCGAGGGAGTGTTCTATTGCTCGTACATAGAGCAGGAATGGTTTTCCAGGGGCCGGGGCCACCAGGACTGGAGGATTTGATAAATATTCTTTGATGTCATCGAAAGCGCGCTGGCATTCCTCGTCCCATACGAATGAGACTCCCTTCTTCATACGGCGACTCTTGATGGCGATGTCATCGACATAGCATTCCACTGTCTTGCGCAAATGTTCTCTAAAAATGATACTCATGGCTCGCTGATATGTAGCGCCAGAATTCTTTAGACCGAATGGCATGACTGTGTAGCAGTATGTGCCAATCGGGGTTCGGAATGAGGTGTGCTTTTCGTCGTCGGGAGACATCTTGATTTGCTTGTACCCCGAGAATCCATCCATGAATGACATACGTTTAAAGCCGCATGTATTGTCGATCATGATGTCTGTGATAGGAAGGGGAAATTCATCTTTGGGGCATGCCTCGTTCAGGTTGCGGAAGTCGATACAGATTCGAATCTTCCCATTCTTCTTGAGGATGGGTACTATATTGGCGACCCAATCAGGATGTTTTTCTTCACGAATGAAGCCGCTGGCTATTAGCTTATTGACTTCGGCTTCGATCGCGTCCATGACGCCTGGGCGGAAGCGTCGTTGTTGCTACTTGACTGGCTTTGCATCTGGCCGTATATTGAGTTTGTGGAGAGCGATGTCAGGATTTAACCCCGGCATGTCTTCATAGCTCCAGGCGAACACATCAATGTATTCTCTGACAAGTTCTAACAGCGACTTTCGTTCTTCGTCAGTTAGGCTTTTACTGATAAAGATCGGTTTTGGAGAAGATTCGCTGCCGAGATCCACTTGTATGACCTCATCTTCAGTAGGAGGTTCTCTCAGTTCGAACCGCTTTTCCCATTGTGCGTCTAATTGCTGGGCCCATGGCTCTAGCTCAAGGATTTCGAGGATGTCTTCGTCTTCCTCGTAAGCGTCGGTGAATGCCATGTTGACTGACATGACTTGTCTGAACACATCTCCGATGCTGGTATCTGAGTCGAAAGTCGGTGATCCGGTTGAATGTGACTTCCAGTCGTATTCTTTATCTGAGCTTTCAGGGGTCGTAGTAGGTGTTACATACCCTAAACCGCATCGGGTTTTGTTATAGTAGTTCCGTGGTTTGCCCGCCGGGACTGGTGTCTTCAAAGGTAATCGTCGTCCAGTGTCGTAGTTCAGTCCTGGCGTTGTCTCTAGATCATACCCCTGTTTCTGTATGAGATATTTGGATTGAGGGCTATAGAGATACAGAGGCAGTCTTCCAGCATCTGACCCGAAGTCGACTTCTTCCATGGCGAGAGGATGCGGGTTGTTCGTCCGGCCGAAGATGATTGGGTGGTCCCCTCCCTCGATTATTCGGTAAGCGTCTTCTACTGGAGTAAGTTGGATAGCGGTGTACACATTTGTCACCTGTGTATGTAGGTGAGTGCCTATACCGTGTTCCATAGCATACATTGTACATAGCTTATTGAGCTCGGTATAGTTCAAAGATAACCCTTTATTGATGAAGTAAGGTATCTTTTCTAGAGGGATTACATCATCTGCGGAGGGAGCGTCAGTGTAGGCAGCCACATACTTGGCTAGCTCTGGTTCCTCTTCGGCTACCCCCTGTGTGAATGAAGATTGAGAGGGCATCCTAGTCAGCTTGATCTTCAGAGGTTCAACTGACGGAGCGGAGCGTGGGGTTGTCGGTAGACTAGCAACCCCCAGTCTGGTACTTGATGTGGAGCGAGGGGTGACTGGTTCGCTTGAAGTGTCAGACCTCGCATCGGGGTGACGACCTTTCTTAGGCAGGCGTATCGTCAGAGGTCTATCGGAGGGATTGAGCTTCTCTGTTTGGGATTGATCGACTCTCGGTAATCTGATGGTAAGTGGCCCTGTCGTGGGTCTCGGTACCTGGTCGGACCTTAGCAGTCGGATTCTCAACTGCTCTTCCTGTGCCGAGAGGCTGATCGCGTCCTTATGCAGCGTGGCCGTAAGGGGTGCAGAATTGCCTGGCTTGCGAGCCTGGAGGTGGATTGTCAGAGGTTCTTCTGATCCCGTGGTTGCTTCAATATCAGTTTGTTCATTTCCTCCTTCAAGGTGCCTCTTCGACTTTTCATATAGGCAGGAGTCCGAGTAATAAGATTCGACCCCTTTGAAGGGATCGATGTCAGCAAATTCTGTCCTCACGAAGCCGTGCTTGTCGACATATTTGAAGCATTGGTGTAGCATGGAAGGCACGATCATGTAATCGTGTATCCAAGGGCGCCCCAAAAGGATGTTGTATGAAGTGTCGGCATCTATGACGTAGCAAGTGACTTCTGATTGGAGATCACCAATCTGACATTTCAGACGGATCTTCCCGATTGGGTAGCTCCTGCCCGAATTGAACCCGTTGATGGCGGTGTTTGTAGGGGTCAGGCGATGCATCGGGATGCGAAGATGATGCAGTAGTCCTTTTGGAATGATGCTTATGGAAGACCCAGGGTCAATGTGCATCCGGTCCACCTTTATGTCGCCGATGTAGCCTGTGTAGTACAATGGGCGATCGTGTAGATTAGTCTTGATGAGCATGTCTTGTGGAGTGAAGACGATGTTGGGCATTGCTCTCGTACAGGCACTGTCTTGGAGGTCTGCGGGCTGATTTTTTCCCATGAGGTTGACCTGAGCCAGGTACGTGTCGGCATTTTGAAGTACATCGCTCAAAGCTGTGCGGACATCCTTTGAGAGCCTCAGGAGTTCATATAAAGACAATTTGGCCGGTGTATTGGCCAATTGCGCCAAGATGTCGAAGTTGTAGGGCCTCTCCAGCCCTTGAGATGTTTCCTTTCGGAGGGATTTGTCGAAGAGAGTCTCCTTCGGCCTAGGCTTGTCGGTCGTCGAAGGCTGAGCCGGTCCTGGAGCATCCGTGGTAATGGACGGATGATCATCAGTCGAGTTTTTAGCCACAGGTTGAGATTGTGCTCCGGATCGAGTAACAACGGCCGTGACTTCCTCTTCATCTGCTGAGGTGGTACGGCAGGATCTGACTTTTCTACTTTTCTTTTTAGAAGATGGAGTGGACTGAGTTACCTCGTGGACTAGGTCCGGATGGACCCACATGATTTCCTCTCGTGAGGTGGTGAGGGGTACTAGACCAGCAGCTTGAGCAGGCGGGAGATTAGCAATCTCCATCGTTGCCAGAGGGATGGGTATAACCCCGTCCTGGGTCTCTGTTGGAGGGAAGCTGCCGAATTGTACGGACACCATGTTGGCTGCCATGGTTACCTCCTCGAAATCGATGGCCAGAGCGTTTGAATCGATAAGGTTTTGGATATATCATTTCAGTTGGTAGCAGTCATGCGTAGCATGGTGGACGTAGCGGTGGTAATGGCAGAACTTTGGGTTCCCCAGATCAGCCGGCCGAGGCTCCCGTCTTGGTGGAGGAAGCTGAATCCTATCTCCTTGTATGAGCATGTCCAAGATAGGCTTGACGTGACTGTCTTCAAAAGAGTAAGTGATTTAAGGCCATTGTTTGTCCGCAGGTTGCGACTCAGGCTTCTGGGCTGTATCGGCCACCATAGCCTGCTTGCCTCTGTTGTCCCGGTTGTTGGAGGGGCTACCCCCATTGTCATTGGTGGTGCTGGGACGCTTGCTCTTGTTCTCTCCCTCTGAGATATGTAATCCCAGTTAGCGAGCCTTCTTTAATCGTTCTTCGGCACTTGTAGCACTAATGATAAAAGCCTTCCAGTCCTTGAATTGACTCTCGTCCATCCAGAGACTGATTGTTGGGAGTAGTCTCTTTTGGCAAATTTCGATCAAGGAGGAGTCCGGGTTGCCAGATGGTAACTTCATTGTGGTTTGACGAAACCGTTCAATGTAATTCCTCGTCAGCTCTCTCTCCTTGAATAATGTCCATGAGGGTAGACATCGTGACGTCCTGCCCTACCTCATAGAACCTCTCCAAGAACAGGCGTTTGAAGCCAGCGAAGGAATGGATGCAATTGTCCGGCAGGTTGCGGTACCAATCGAAGGCGACTCCTTCCAATACCCCAATGAATAACCGTGTCAGGATAGCGTCATCATGGGACAGATGGTCGGTAGTGACCTCGAAGTAAGTGATGTACCGACTTGCTGAGGTCTTGCCATCATAGGGGTTGATATTGAACGGCTTATATCTTGGTGGGAATGGAACATCCCTCCATTCAGCAGGATATGGTTGCCGTATTCTGAAGTCTTGAGAGTTTTCTCTGGCGTGGAACATGGCTCGGAGCTCTTGAACTTCTCTCCTTACTTTTCGGGTCTCATCTGTCGCAGTCGGAGCCGTTACTTCGGGAGGATTATTGCCTGGGTTCGGTGCCGCCGAATTTGAATCTACGTTGATTGGGGAACCCGTGCTTGTCTGGCCAGGTGTCACCCCCTGCAGATTAGGAAGCGCCGCTTTGATCTCGTCTACAGACTTGACCAAGGCGTGCAATATGGCCTCCAAAGTGTCGATGCGCTGGCGATCACCGGAACCGCCTTGATTGCTGTCTGTCATGAACACCGTCTTCACATGAGGAGTGACGGAAGGAGTGGTGGAGGATGTACCCTCCGAGTCGTACCCGTGCATCGAGAAATTATTAGGATATGTGGGGATGTTCTCTTCAGGTTCAGACTCGGAAGGAACACTACCCCCGGCTTCGGAGCCTGCTTCGTCTAGGATGTCCTTGGGGACGTCGGTATCTGTTGTATCTGTCGGACGATTTGCTTCCTCCAGTCTGTATTCCTGGAATGTCGGATTGTCGTGGATGTTTGGAGGAGTGCTACCCCCAGTTCCGACGACCCCCAATGTTGCAGACGACGAACTTCCTACCGCAGCAGTTTTCATCTTCGAACGGGTGTGTTGAAATACTCCAGTAGAGGATAACCCTTTAGACGACGGTTTCTTAGCTGCAGTAGTTGACACCTTTGGGCTGGAGATGCTCGTTTTCTTCCCTCTTCCCTTGGCAAGAACTTTCTGCGCGGACTTGCAGGAGACAACAGGAGGTGCCTCGTCTTCTGAGCTCGGGTGATGTAGTCTTTGGAAGACGGATGGCCGGTCTTCGGTCACCGCCGCGTTGCTGCAACAGCAGTTGACGATGATCTGGGTGCATTGATGTCCGTGTGAGGGCTCTTTACTCCCCGGAGCTCCTTCTCTTTCCTTGCGTTTGTGGAGGATAACCTCACGTAGGTCAGAGGAACCACTTTGTCTGTTTACCACCGGGGGCTGGACTTGAGTGGTTTTATACAACTTTCCATCAGAGGCCCGCGTGATAATCAGCGGGACGCCCCGATAGTCAGAGGTTGGGGCAGTCGTCTGGACTTGATGAGCCCGTGCTGCCCTAGACTTCCTTCTTTTAGCACTTGTGGGTGCGTAATAGGAGGAGTCTAAGTCGAATACCACAGAGTCTGGATTATCATCCAGAGAATGATCAGAGTCAAGACATCATGAAAGCCGGTCGAAGACTGATCGAGAGAAGCGTGGGACGAATACTATACGGCTAGTATTGGGTACCGTGCAGGCTGTCTGCATGCGGCTGTCTTTTGTTGTAGGATGAGTCTTTATGCGGTTAGGAGTCACGACCGTGCAGGCTGACCGCATGCGGTTGGCATCTGTGGCCGTATGGGTTTTCTGCAAGCGATTGACTTTAATAGCCGCATGAGTCTCATCCGTGCGGTTGGCAACTGTAGCCGCATAAGTTATACGGCTGACAGATGTGGCCGCATGAGTTTTCTTTATGCGGTCGACGGTTGTAGCCGCATGGGCTTTCTCCCTACGGCTAATACTCTTCTGCGGCTCGGATCGCGTAGAGTTCCTCTTTGCCCCTGCAAGTCCAGCATCATAGTATTTTCTTCTGTCGGACTTGGGGACAGCAGAGTTGTCTATGGTCTGAAGTGGGGCCGCATGGGAGTCTTTCTCGCCATCTTGAGCAATAGAGAGCACCCCATCAAGGGCTTGCGGAGGAGCAAATGATTTTGGCCTCCACTCTTTGCGAGCCTTTATGGTACGGGTGCGCTTCTGGACCGGGCCAGTGCTACCTTCAGAGAGCATCTCTTCGAACGCCTGTTGGTCGAAGCGTACGACCATCTTCTGTTGTGTAGAGCCAAATTTGGCTACGTCCGATTGCGTCACCAACTCCTCAGCCATGGAGAAGTTAGTCCCCAACAGAGTCGCCATCGTGTTTGCCATTGATTGTAAAAGTACAGAACAATTATCGGAGGACTGAACTTAGACTCATAATACAAACTCGCTCGTACAAAGAAAGCCTAGGAACGAAAACCTAGGTACAGCAGTCTAAGTACGATTGTTTAGTTTAGATTCTGGGGGGGTGACGATAGAGGCTCGGGAAAGCGACGGCCGCTCTGCCTTACTCCTTGGACGATCGGTACGCAGCCTTGACTCGGGGAAGATCTGCTTGGTCGTTGACGAAGAAATGCCTTCTTGCTCTCTCTCTGATTGCTCTCCTGGCTTCTCTCTCTCTGTGTATATTCTCTCTCTGACTATGGGGGAAGTCTCTCTGTGTATACGTATTCTTCTCTGGTTTTTTTTCTTTTGTATATCTCTCTATATATTACAAGGGAATGGCACCTTGCTATTTATAATAGTGGGATGTGATCACTAGGGTTGCCAATGATTAGCTCTTGGAGATGGCGGCGGCCTAGGGATTGATCAATCCAGGCCATTCGTTTCTGATTGTGACGAATCAGAACCATTAAGGGTAGATTGCACCAAATCCCCATTAGCAATTAATGTTGATTGGCATAAATCTTCCTTATAATGATTCTCCAATATCTGCGAATAAATCAAATTTATTCTCCTGCCACGTGCCCCAGATCATTGGGATTCGACCCGATCTTGGATTGCCATAAATCTGGGAGATTGATCGGCTGAGGACACGTGTCCTGAGAGCCAATCGTGAGACTGGAACCGCATGCAGATTGGGCCGCATGAGATTTAGGCCGCATGAATTTTGGGCCGCATAAGACTTAGGACACGTGTCAGGGCTGTCTGGGTAGTGGCCCCCTCCTTCAGACTTCTGAACCATATGATGAGCCGCATGAACTGCATAATGGTGTGTCTGCTTGAGCCGCATGGGCATAATCTTCTTGAGCCGCATAGGGATGATTCTACTCGAGCCGCATGGGACAGCTTCACTCTGAACCGCATGGGAAGTCTTCACTTCGAGCCGCATAAGCACACCCACGTGGCAGGGCCACGTGGCATTTTGTTGCTCTCGGGGGATCGTGTCAGAGATTTCTTTCTCTTTCCTAGAGATTCATCATCATGACAGAGTCATAATTACCTGCTTTGGTGTCAGGTCTGTCAACTTTTCAGAGGGGTCAGCCGTCAAAACAATTAATGCAGCATGGATCGGAGGGGAGCACTGTCACGCCACATGTCTTCTGAACCGCATGGAATGCCTCTGGCCGCATAGCTCCTTATGCCGCATGACTCCCTGAGCCGCATGCGTTTTCTGAGCCGCATGGGTCTTTCTTGGCCGCATGAGTCAATTTTTTTAGTATTTTCCATGCTTCTACATTAGGGTTTCTAGATTTTCAGATAGAATGCCTAAGGAATTCAATCCTTTTAAGAGAAAGAAGACCAATGCCAGTTAAGAGGCATCGTCTTCGGATCCGCATATGGATTCTCTCTTTTCTTTGGTCCAATCGGATGACGGTGCATCGGACGAGTTTTACTTCAAAACTCCCGACCAAGCCCTATTGTGGTATGCCGATTTTATTATACGTACTATTTGTACCGGATCACCGATTAAATAGACTGTCTTTCCTGACCACCGTCCTTACTTTGAGGCATTAGAGTTACAACACTTTGTTTCTTTACAATTCTCTATAGCTACTAATGCCATTAGATTATTTTACTGTAATTTTGTGTTGGACACTTTTACCGCGAGAACACGTGTTGAAGGGATAGATATCGAGTTACTGATGAAACGTTGGCAGAAATCCTTAGTATTCCAAACGAAGGTGTCCCGCTCGATGACATCCCTGATTTTGATTTCCCCGATGGTACGACTCTCGTTAGTTTCAAGAATGAGCTTTGTGCGCCCGTATGTGCTCATCCTGGAAAGTTCAAGGCCAATAACTTGAACTTGTTTAACTACGAATTACATCGCATCATCTACTCCACTTTACTTTCAAAATCTACTTCCAAAGATGATGTCACTGCACTTGAGCTTTCTTCTCTATGTCACATTCTTAAGGGGATTCCTTTTTCTATCCCTAAGACTATCATTCAGATGATGGGTATATGTCGCGGAAGAGACCGCAACCTCTCTTATACGATGATCATCACACGCATCTTTCAGAGATTTGATATTGACTTATCCACTTATGCTCTGGACCCTGAGCCCAAGTTCCTCAAACTCTCTCGTCGCAGCATTGCCATTGTTCCTCCACCTACTGCACCTGCTCCTCATGTACCTACTCCCACAGCACCTGGTCCTCCTCAGTCCCACCATGTAACATTTAAGAGTATTCCTCAGCACCTATCAGATCTGCAATCATTTTATGTTGATACTACCAGGGAACATGAGTTCCGTGACGTGACTCCGTTCCAGGCTATTGCCAACTCCTTTGCTGATCTGAGATTTGCTCAGACGGGTCACTCTGCTAGCTCTCTACCTCGAGACCCTTCTGTTTCTGGCTATCGCATTAATGATGAGGCGGTCTACTCTCTGTTCCAGCCAGGGAATGCTTACGATTGGTATCGTACTTCTGGTGCCACTCTTCATACTTCTGGAGCTGGTACTTCTGGAGCTGGTCCATATGGACATGCTGGCGCTGCAGCCAATTACGATGATGATGAGGATGATGATTTTTTAGATTTACATATTGAGACTGATATTTTATCACATGTTTACTTGGAAATGCTCCGACATTCCAAGATTTTATTAGTACTCTTATTTTAGTTTTTATCTGTGACTCTTCATAGATATATTTTTATTATGCCTCAGTTTGGCATATGTTTTATTTTGTTCACTTATTCAGCTCAGCATTTTATTTGTTTCAGCTTTATTATAGCATTATCTCTATTTTTATGCTTTCATATAAACTGCCTGTGACAAATACCATGCCTTTGTTATTTATTTAATATCTTTTCTAACTGTTTATACCATGCCTGTGATGAATGTTTTATATATATTTCTTGTATTTCTTCACTGTTTGTTACTTATACATTTATTGCGGGAGAGCTTTCTCTTTTGCAATTATTTTGCTAAGTGACAATGGGGAAGAAATAGGATCTAACATCTTCATGTATACAGGTTATAAACAATTTTTTTGATACATTTTTGATTTGATTCAAACTTATATGTTATATCAGCAAGGTTTGTCAATTATCAAAATAGGGGAGACTGTTGGCCCATTGGTCATGGTCAAACCTGATTTTAAAAATTGATCAAATTCTTTCTCGATATAAATGCAAGGCAATTCAGATATTTACCTACGACGTTTTAGACACTGCTCAACGATGGATATCCACTATGTTCAAGACTGATTCTGTTTGCCATTCCGAATTTATTTCCTTCAAAGCAATATAATTTTTCATTTTATTGAGTCTAGGAATACATTGTACACCAATTCGTACTGGCAAATAGGTTGTCCAGAATCGTTTTTCAAAATCACCTTATCCTTTTAAAAATGACCTATGTTTTTTAAAAACATCCTATTTTATAAAAAGCTTCTGAAGGACTTTTCAAAAAGCCAAAATGATTTTTCCAAAATCAACTGGCAGAACCCTAGCAGAACTCGGCCAGAGTTCGGCTAAGTTGAACGTTATATGAACGTTTGATTTTGAACTTGGTCACCCTTCAGTTACGGTTTGTTACAAAGAGTTCTATCCGAATTCTGCCCGAATTCTGTCAGAGTTCTGTCTTTGGAAAAAACTATAAATAGAAAAGGATTTCGATCATTTCAAATCACCAATTCACTTTCAATGTCTTCTCTTCTAAAGCTTACATTTTCTCCAAAGAGTTCTCAAAAGCTTTTATTTTCAAATTCCAAGCCAGTTACAATCCTCTAGTCGATTTGCCAGTGCGGTACGGTCTAGAAGTTTCAGAGCGGCTGTAATCAGAGGCTTGATTGAAGATACAACTCTTCACAATTGAAGTTGGTCAAGTTCTTCGTATCAAAGCTCACGTCTGTAGAAGTTGCAAGGACTTCGTATGAAAACTTGCGGGATTTTCCAATAGTGGATTCAACTGGAAGCTAGAGTTCTTCCGACTGGACTAGTCCTCACAAGAGGGAAACCAGTATAAATCTCGGTGTTTGCGTTTGCTTTCTGATCATTTTTTTATTACTGTCATTTACTTTGTGATTATTTTTATATCTGTGATCTAACTGCTAATGAGATTTTTAATTAGCAATATTTCGCTGCCTACTCTATTCATCCCCCTTCTAGAGTATTCTGCTTTACGATTTCGTTCCTTCAGAAATAACGTACGCTTCTCATCATCGGGAAACATTTTGATTTGATTGTATCCCGAAAAGCCATCCATATATTAAGGACATGCACTCGAAGCCACACGTATTATCGATCATTATGTCTGTATTGGGAAAAGGAAATTCATCCTTAGGACATGCCGCATTCAGGTTGCAAAAGTCGATACAAATTCGGATCTTCCCGTTCTTCTTGATGATGGATACTATATTAGCTACCCAGTCTGGGTGTTGCTCCTCACAGATGAAGACGCTAGCTATAAGCTTGTTTACTTTAGTTTCGATGGAATTCATGTTGTCTGGACGGAACCGTTGTTGTTGTTGTTTGACTGGTTTTGCGTCTGGATGAATATTAAGCTTATGAAGTGCGATCTCGGGGTTTAGCCCAGGCATGTCTTTATAGCTCCAAGCGAAGACGTCGATATATTCTCTAACGAGTTGCAACAGCAACTCCCGCTCGTCGTCCGTCAGGCTTTTACTGATAAAGATTGGCTTTGAGGAGGATTCGTCACCGAGGTCAACTTGCATGACCTCATGTTCAGTAGGAGGGTCTCATTGTTCAAAGCGCTTCTTTCATTGTGCATCCAGCTATTGGACCCATGGCTCTAATTTAAGGAATTCAGGTAGATCTTTGTCTTCTTCCTGAATGTCGGTGGATGCCATGTTGACAGACAATGCTCGCCTGAATATATCCCCAATACTATTATCGGAATCGTAAGTGGGTGATTCGGACGAGTGAGAATGCCACTCACATTCCTCATCGGAGCTCTCGGGTGTTGTTGCTGGTGTAACATAACATAGACCGTGTCTGGACTTGATATAATAATCCCGAGGTTTTCCAGCCGGGACTGGCAACTGCAGAGGCAATCGTCGATCGTTGCCTTAGTTCAATCCTGGGGTAGTCTCCATATCGTACCCCTGCTTTTGCATGAAGTACTTGGCTTGGGAACTATACAGGTAGAGCGGCAATCTTCCAGTGTCGGATTCAAAATCGAACTCTTCTGGCATGAAAGGTTAAGGACCTTCTTTTCGGCCGAAGATGATTGTATGATCGCCTTTTCTTCTACTTGGGACTAGAAAGTAGGCACCTCTAATGGGAGTAAGTTGGTTCACGGTAAGACGGTTGTCACCTGTGTGTAGGTTAATGTCCAGACCATGCTTCATAGCATAAATCAGATTAAGCTTATTGCGCTCAGGATAGTTCAAAGGTAACCTTTTATTAATGAAATAAGGTATCTTGTGTAAAGGAATTACATCATCGATAGAGGAACTATCAATATGTGAAACCAGATATTTTTCTAGTTCAGCCTCCTCTTCAGCTACCCCCTACGTGACCAGAGGCTGGGGCGACATCCTGGGCAGCTTGACCACCAAGGGTTCTGCTCGTGGCATCGACTTGTCTGAGGGTCTCGGATCAACACTTGGCTGTCGGCTCATCTTGGGGAGGCGAATAACCATCGGCTCGACAGAGGACCTTGCATCTTCCGTTCGTCTTTGATTGGATTTCGACATTCGGATTACCATTGGCTCTACGACGGATTATGACTCCTGGCTAGACCTCGGGAGTCGGATGACCATCGGTTCCGACTGCACAGTTAGGGTGGGGGAACCGAGCACTTCTTTATGCAAAGTTGCGACAAGGTGTACGGCTTTGCCTGGTTTACGGGCCTCGAGACGAATTTTCAGAGGTTCTTCTAACCCTGTTGTAGCCTCCAGTTCATTTTGTGTCCCCTCGTCAATTATATGCTTTTTAGATTTCTCATATAGACAAGCCTCAGAAGAATAGTAAGACTCAACCCCTTTGAAGGGATCAACGTCGACAAATTCCAGCTTTACGAAGCGATACATACTGACATACTTGAAGCACTGGTGGAGCATGGACAGCACGATCATATAGTCATATATCCATGGACGCTCCAAAAGGATATTGTAGGATGTATCTGCGTCTATGACGTAGCAGGTAACCTCCGTCTTCATGTCGCTGATCTGACATTTCAAGCAAATCTTTCCCAAGGGATAGCATCTTCCCGAGTTGAAACTGCTAATGTAAGTGTTGGTTGATGCTAGCCGGTGCATGGGGATGCCCAAAATTTGAAGCAAGCTTTTTGGGATGATGCTTATTGATGAGCCAGGATCGATGTTCTTCCGATCCACCTTGATGTCGCCTATGTATCCAGTGTAGTACAAAGGGCGATCATGCAAGTTGGTTTTGATTAATATATCATATGGGGTAAATACGATGTTGGGCATTGCATCTGCACAATTGCTGTACTGGAGATCAGCTGACGAGTCTTTCCTTGTAGGCTTGACCTGAGCTAGGTAGGTGTCAGCATTCTGGAGTGCTTCGCTCAATGCGATGCGAATAACCTTGGAGAGCCTTAGGAGCTCGTATAACGACAACTTTGCTGGCGTATTAGCCAGTTATGCTAGTATGTCAAAGTTGTAAGGTCTCTCCAGCCTCTGAGGTGTGTCCTTATGGAGCGGCCTGTCGAAGCGGGTTTCCTTCGGCTTGTATTTGTCTGCCGGTGGAGGCTGAGATGGTCCCAGAACATCGGTAGCAGGTAGCATTGTCGGCTGAGGGTCCTCGACTGAATTACCCAGAGTGGGCTGGGATTGTGTGCCAGACCGGGTAACAACGGCCGCCTCCTCCTCAGCTTCGACCGAGATTGTGTGGCAGGAACTGTTCTTCATGTCCTTCTTTTTGCTATTTGAGGATGGTCCCGCCTGGGTAACTTCGGGCACTAAGTTCGGGTGGACCCACAAGACCTCTCCTCGTGACGTGGTGAGAGGCACCAATCCAGCCATCTGGTCCCAGACAAGTGGATGGTTAGTAACCTCTATCTTTGCCCAGGGAACGGGTACTACCCCGTGTTGAGTTTTTGTTGGCGGAAAGTCACCGAACTGAACAGATACCATATTTGTAGCCACAGTAACCTCTTCGAAATCTAGCGATAGAGCATTAGATTTGATGAGGCTCTGGATGTACCGCTTTAATATGAAGCACTCCTGTGTGGGGTGGTGGACATAGCGGCGGAAGTGACAATACTTTGGATCCTCGATCTCCGTCGCTTGAGGCTCGTGCTCTACATCACGGTGTCGGATCCTACCCGCCTGCAGGAGCATGTCGAAGATAGGCTTGACATGGCTATCTTCAAAAGAGTATGTCTCCTTGGGCCTCGGAACTTCCGCTTGCTTTTGTTCAGGCTTTTTGGTTGTACCAGGGACCATGGCCTATATGCCTTTGGTGTCCCAGTTATTGGTGGTGCCACCACTATTGTTGTTATTGGAGGTGGTACTAGTACGTTTGCCCTTGTCCTCTCCATCTGGGATGTGTAATCCCAGCTGGCGGGCCTTCTTTAACTTTGTCGCGTTTGTAGCGCTTATGATGAAAGTTGTCCAATCTCTGAATTGATCTTCGCCCATTGTCACGACCCGCACCCGCTTTTCGGACGCGAGAGCGTGAGCAAGCCAGCTATGCATCAAGCGGACTCCAGTCCGACTCGAATACGTAAACGCTGTCAAGAGCATGGTAAACTACCAAATTATGGCAAAACATTCTATATCTCAAATCCACAATAAGTGTACGAAACATGAATGAACACTATAGGTCGTGGTCTGCAGCCCACTAGCATATATGTCCGATAAGACTCCAAAAAATATAATAAGATTCTCTAAACTGAATCAATAAGCAAGATATCTCATGATAAGGAATGTAAAGCACGAAAGGATAATAAACGTAATAACGATACCTGAATCCCGCAAGCGTATCATCACATCCGCTATCCAGAACTACTAGCTAACTCCATGCAATCACTAAACCTGAAGAGATCATCAGGTCCTCAGGGGACGTAGCAAGATACATAAAAATATGCCTATCTAGCAGTTTAATCATGAAATAAAATATAAACAGGGAAATAAACAGAATCATAACAACTGACTATTGACATGATGACTACTAACAAGTGGCTATAGACAAGTGACTACTAACAGAATGATCATGAACACGGGTACAAGAACTACTACGTATAAATGAACTGTTGGATGAGGACAAGAGAAAACATGTCACGAGATCAATGGATACTCAAACCCTCACCTCTAGTGTGGACTCGTAGGTTTGAAACAACTACTAACCCTCGCCCCTATTGTGGACTCGCAGGTTAGCATCAAGAATCACCGTCGTCCCTAGTGTGGACTCGCAGGTGCGGAACAGATAACTACTAACCCTCGCCCCTAGTGTGGACTCACATGTTAGTTTACGGCAAGGCACCCTCGTCCCAAGTATGGACTCTCTGGTGCAAGTACAACATCCTCGTCCCGAGTGTGGACTCACGGATGTAAACATATCAAGACAAACACCCTCATCCCGAGTGTGGACTCTCTGGTGCCAAGAAAACAAACACCCTCGTCCCGAGTATGGACTCTCTGGTGCAACTGATCAACCCTCGTCCCGAGTTTGGACTCTCTAGTTGAGGAAAAATTATACAGGGAAATAGCAGTTCAACTACACGTACTCGTTCCAAGACACGACTCAGTCAGGGTACAGGTGAGACAAGGTATAACTCGGTCAAGACACAGGTAAGGACTGCTCTAGCATGGACTATAATATGAACAAGTTGGTATACTACACTATCAAGTCAAGCAAGATAATAAACAAGTGAACATATGGTATGAAGAAAACATATCAAGTCAATTTAACTAGAGAACTAAAGTTAACATATAAATCCATAACAACTAGAGAAATTGAAAGATAACATGATAACAATAGGATATCTATAAGCATGATAATAGACTGTAGAGGGAGGCAATATATCTTGCCTGGAGGATGCACGCAGATCCAACAAAATATAGTCAACTGCTAAGCCATAAAGTCTAAATCATCACAACTGTCTCCGAAAGCTAAAATAAACATTACCAACGTTCTCAGAATAGTCAAATTAGCTAGAATTGCCTGTCCTTAAGCCCAATTCTGGATAAAAGGGTAAAACGGTAATTTTGGACCAAAACGATGTCTGCCGTTGGACCCGCTTTGCACCGAAAATTGTACCAGAATTAATGGTCTCTAAAGTCATCAAACTACATGTCTACGGATTCGTTTTGATGATACGAACCCAACCGTATGTCCAAAGTTGGATTCCGGCAGGCCGTGCACAAAATCGCCCGTTAAGTCGGACCGTGGGGCCCGCAAAACGGCAATCCGGTCAACTGTCTCAGAATGGGACCAAACTTGGCATACAGGATCAAAAAAATGATACGGTCCTGTTGACGCAAGTTTTGTCTCGTTTCGAACGTGCATAAATTTATGGACTAGTTTGCAAAGTGTCGATACGGGGGTATCTCGATGGATACGCACTGATTTCGTCGCGCACACGCAATAAAATCGAGTCCCGTCAGTTTCTATACGTCGGCAACATTCATACGCGCCTTTCGATGCTTACGGTGTGCGACCACGACTTCCGGATTGGCAAAACGCATGTCGTATCGAAGGATTTTCAAGTTTTTTAAACTGTTTGAGACAGGTTTTTATTGATTTTGAACAACCGTTATCTCTCTACTCAATTAATGAAATTCAAAACTACCAATTAGATTCTACTGTCCTATAGGTTGTCTAAAAGTCTCTTCAAATAGATTTCTAAAATCCTTAACAGATTGATCATGAATCACCTTCAAACAGGAGTATATGCAATCCTAATTCTGTCAATGCGACAGTGGATTTTATGTCGACTTCGTGTCGATTTATCGAGCAATATAGGACATCTATTCGTAAAGAAATTAAAGGAGTTTAAAGGCATACACGTTGGGGTCATACCTGGGAAATCGGATCGAAAAAAGGTTGAACGAGTAGATCGCAAGCCGGCTACGAAGTCAGCCCCACAGATGGTGGCTGCTACTGCTGTCGACTACACTGTCGGCGCACGGCCGGCCCTGGTGGCGCTCTGGCCGATCGCCGGCGCTGTGCAGGCGTGCGCAGCAACGCCTGGTTGTCGGGGGTCACCAGGGTTCGGGAGGGAGGTGGCTAGTTTTAGGGTTTGTCGAGATACTCCCTCTCGTTCTCTATATATATGTATGTATACTACGTATTTAGTTGGGATCGGGTTTAGGGAAATCTTCGGCTGGGCTTGGTTATGCTGAACATGGAGTTGGGTTAGCTCGGCTGCTGTGTTGTGGGCCTGTTGTGCGGTTTGGGGGGGTTAGCTGGGCTGGTTTGCTTTGGAAAGCTTGGTGGGGGGCTCAGGTCTGTGAGCCTGGGCTTGGGCTGTGCTGGGCCTTAGCTGGTCTT